>JANHAO010022496.1:0-12189 GCA_026873985.1 Saraca asoca
TATTATATATTTATGGTGTGGTGTCAATTGGCATCATTAGAGAAAATTTTGTAGAATTTGGCCTTTTGAGTAGTTTCTGTATTTTGGCTATAACTTGAGCTACAATTATCCAATTAATGTGATTCTTATCTTGTAGGAAAGTTAAGACATAGCTCTACAACCTTCATGAAGACCTCCAAGGCTGAATCTCACAATTAGATCTCTGAATTTGGATCTAAAAACAAAACCAAAATGCTATCTTAGTCTATCTCATGCAGTGCGACCTCTGAGCCCTCATTAAGCAATATCTAGAGCTATAGAAGTCTAATTGAGGTTAAACTAATCCCAAATGGAAGTTAAGACACAAAGCTACAACTTTTATGAAGACTTCCAGACTTGAATCTATCATTTTAGGTGTATAAATGGAGTTGCAAATCAGAGATAGAATGTTGATGAGATGGGCCTCTACAGAATTGGATTTTTAGGCCTTAATTGGCATGCAACTTGAGCCCAATGAACTATCCCTTGCATCAGCTCACACTTAACTAGCTGAAAGTTATTAAGCTAGTAAAAAAACCAGAGAATGTAGTCTAGAATGGCATAGTACATGCAAGAGGAGTGGCAGCAAGCAAACTAGACTACACCAGCCCATCATGATTGCCTACTACACTAACCAGTAGCTAGCTTCTCCTTTCCCTGGTTAAGCATTCTTTAGTAGAGTTTTTAGGAGAGTTTTTAGTTTAGTTTTGAGGGAGTTTCTAGACAGTAGAGAGCAAGCTTTTGTTCTTCTCTTCTCAATAACTTTCTACCTTCCATCGAAGGCTAAACATTTGTAATCAATCCAAGGGATTGACAACTTAAAGATTAATGTAGAGATCCTATTTTCACCTTGCAATTCAATTATTTGTCATTTCTTCTCCTTCCCTCTCTATTTTATTTAGAATTCTGAATTGAATGGCTTCATTTGATTTATATTTTAATATGATTATTACTTAATAATCACTTGCAGAAAGAGGATGGTAGAAACTAAACAATGCATTGAGCTTTTGATGGATTGTTTGCTAGCTGAGTTCTGCATGAGACTCATTAATCATTTTAAGGCTTCTTGTTATGATTTAAAGCCAGAAAATATGATTAACAATTGGATGAATATTTAATGAACAAGGATACATTAATCTTAAGTTTAGTTGATTCCCTTGGGCTGGTTGGTTACTTACATTGTTGTTTACATTCCTACATTGTGTTTGCTGTCAGATTAGTTACTGCTAACCCCCCTATTTTTATCTCTTAATCTGATTGATTTCATTCAAATGATCCAAGGGCTCGACCTCGGTGTTGCCTTATCTACAAGTAGTAAGGTAGCTCGGCTATAAATTTCTAATCTGATTGGCCTCAACAACCAATCAACCCCCAACTCTCAATTTGCTCCATGAGCTGGGAGTTATTTCTTCCTAGCAGAGTTCATATTTACAATCTACAGCATAGTTAAAGTTTCCATCTATAGTTTACCATGTTTTTAGAATCTTTATTTATAGTCTACTATGTTATCATTTTAGATTTCAATTTCTTGCTTTATCCATACTAGGCTATACCTTCTTCTATGAACGTTTCATAGCCGTTAGTGTGATAGCCTTATTTTCTTTTGGACCGTTCAATCAAGAACAGTTGGATATCTTCCATATTCTTCAGTGAAATCAGACTGATCTATATAAGGTGTGGAGACCTTCTTCCTTCTTTATAGAAAGATTAGATGGATGCCTTAGTTAAGCCCCCCATATCTTGATGATTTTGGTGTCTGGTAAGGTTCTGCAAAGTGTGTATAGCCTGGTACCACAATTCCTCTTTGATGATTTTGGGAAGTTTTGTTATTGGGAGCCCTTATGGATAATTCCTCTTTGAGAATTTGGGGAAATTTTGTTACATTCCTCCATTTTCTCCCCATTGGTCATGTTGGACGATATTGCTTCTTCCCTTTATTCTTTGGTTTCCTTACGTAGCGAGTAAGCTATCTGGCATTAGCAATCGCCCAGGAGTTGTAAGGCCGAGAGAGGAGCTCTTAACTTAAGAGGAGGAGAAGAAAGAAAAGCTGGAACTACCTGGCCTGCTCGTGGGGTCTGGCTCTAAAAAGCCAATTCCTCCTACGTATTATGGCCGTATGCTTGCTGGGATCCAACACTTCTTCAGTCAACTACAAGTTTGTTTTGATTTGTACCCTTGAATCTTCAAGTAAATTCATCTCGTTGAAAGAGGTTATTTTGTTGCTTTTCCAAATGTATCATGTTAAACACTTCATTTATTGCAAAAGGTAGCAAACTAACTCTTTATAGATTCTTTCAACTAAACAAATGTGGAGTTAAATAACCAATTAGTTGCATTAATTTGTTTTAATTAAGGGAATTCAAGCATTAGACTGCCTTGGCTAGTAATGCACCTTTAGGTCACATGAACGCTGTGACTACCAAGTCACGAAGGTTGTGAGTAATAAGTCGCATGAGAGTTGCACCTTGAATAAGTTAAATGTTTAGACTGTGTGTTAGCTAGCATGAATATGAGTGCATAATGAGTGATTAGGTGTGCCTAAGTTGGCACAAATTTAGGTGCGCAATGGGCTATTAGGTGCGCCCGAGCTGGCACAAGTTCGTCACATGCACACGATGCCTAAGAAAGTTGGTTGCATGCATATTAGCTTAAAGGTCGTATGCATGTGGTGCTTGAGAAAGTTGGTCATGTGCACATGGTAATAAGTTGCATTAATGCTATAACATTAAGTAGACCGTACTGACTTCATGTCAAAAAGGTAGGTCACATTGGTCTACTGAGCTAGTCTATCAGATCTTCAACCAACGCATTAGTCAACAGCGAATTGAGAGTCAGAATTCACAACTTACGAACTACAATCTTGTAGATTGCCAATCATGAATTGGGGTTTATAGTTCACTGCTTGCGATCTGTGATCTTACGGATCGCCCGCTGTATCCTTATCTCATTTGTGACTCACCAGGTCTTTGCCTATTTCCTGTATGATTATTTCTACCTCGATAAGTATTTTTGCCAAGCTGGGGGTGACTTACAACTGGCACTCATCAAATTGTTAGATCATCGGTAGACAATAGGTTCCCAGATCCAATAGTGAGATTATGCATAATATAAATCGAGAAAACTCTTCCCCCTTTCGTTTGTCATTTGAAATCCAAAGTTTCCAAACTCTTCATTCTCATTCTTTTAGCTAGGTCAGTGACTATTTGTTGCCATTCATTGCCATCAATACTGTTTTGACCTACTAGGCTCGTGTCTTGGGTTCCAACTATTGAAAACCATCTTTGCTCACTCTTCAAACCTCTTTCTCCATTTAACATGGTGAGTTTTCTCTCTCCAACTTGTGGTTTCTGGGTTTTTGTTTTAAGGTCCACGTGAGTTTACTTGCTTATTATTGGCAAAATCTGGAATGCTGGTTGAATCCTTGTGCATTTTCTTTTATCATGTTTGTTCCATTCGGTTGGTTTGTCAATATGCTCTAGAGTCTCTGATTGTCATTTTGAGTCTTTTATCAGATTTCTAGGCCTTAACGGCCCAAACAGTTGAGTCCCTTATGTGCCTAGAGTGTGGTTCTTGGTGACTTGAGGCGTATATGTTCTATTACATAAGAATACCTCTATTAGGATAAATCTCAATGTTAGGGTCAGTCTGCCTCTAACGACCTGATTATTTCTTTTTCTCTTTTGTGTAGATGTCTCAATCTCGTAGATGTCATAGTTACCAAATAGGAAGTAGAGATACTGAGTCCTCCAGAGAGAGTGAACAGCCATTTCGTGTCATAAGGGAGGTGACTTTTTAGAGTGGTGAGGTCATAGAGGAGTTTGCAACCCACTTCGGACCTGAGGGGTTTGCAGATCATACACCCTTTGCCAATCACCCTTCAAGCATCAAGTTTCGTGAGCTTGAAGGGATAGCTAATGCATATAATTTTCTGAAGGGTTGCCATATTTTAATGCCCTCCTCCAATGACCATGTTACTCTCCTTTCTTCGAAGTTTATAATAATTAGTATCTAGCATCTTGGTGCTGGGTTTAGGTTCTCAGGTCCCTCTTATGTAGTTGATTTTTGAATAAGCTTAAACTTTCTCCTTTCCAGTTGACTCCCAACTTGTACTCTTAACTAACCTTCATAGCGCTTCTTTTCCTTAGGAATAGCATGCCTCCCTTTCAGTTAGAGTTCTTTGTCACCTCTACATTATTAAGAGCATTGGGTTATGAGAAGGGATCTATTACCTCACAACTCGTCTGTTTGTTTATAAGAAGATTTTGCCCCAAAGGGATGCTAAGGGAAAATCCAACGTGGGAAATAATAAGACCTATTGGTTTTATGTCTCTTGCCCATCCCTGCATAATCTTCGAAACTTTTCATTTATTTTGCATCCTGGTAACCGAGCTGAGGAATATAAGCTTATTTTGGCATTCACTTTATTTTGTCTTAAATTTGACCTTCTGTTGTATCTTGTAGACAAAGTTAGGAAAGAAAAACCAGCACTAAGGGGAGAGGAAACTGAGGTGCTTAATCAGTTTATTGCCTTAGAGGATCTTCAGAATGATCTAAAATTCGATGAAGAGCTTCTGTGGGGATAAGGGTTCTCTCCTTCCCTCAGCACTGAGCTTCTTGATATTGCGTGAGATATTGGAGCTCATAGAATTAAGGAGGTCACTCCAGCTGACTTCGAGGAGTAGTGTATGGCGAGACTTAATCTTCTCACAACTCCACCTCTAGACTCTCCTAGGTCGAGGCCTGTTGCTACCCCAGCCTCAAGTGATGCTAGCCATCCTTGTTCTTCTGCTACTCCGGCAGAGACTTTATGGGTGTTGGTTTCCATTTCATGGCCAGAAGGAATTAAGGTCGCATGTTAGCCAATGAGGTCTCCCAGCCCTGGGCTTGAATCTCCAGACAGGCCTCCCCTCAAGAAGCAAAGAACTGACAATGGGAAGGAGATTGCTAATACTTAAGATTAAGTGTCCGAGGGCATGCCAGGAGAAGGTCCTAATGGTCTAGGTCCCATGACAATGGGGTATTACTACTTCCTTCACAAGCATTTAGGTTGGGTCCTAGAAACCTATACAAAATCGTTGAAGTCTATAGAAGTGCAAGGGATAATCTTGCTTGGCATGATGATCTGCCACTGCATGCTAGTAAGTGTAATTCCCTCTTTTTTGACTTATTCCTTTTTAATGGACAACTTAAACCATTTTTATTCTTGTCATGGTGCACTAGAGGGGATCAAGTTGAGAGATAAGTTCATCCTCTGGGAAGAAGAGCAAAACAAGCTTGAAAATGACTTGGCTGCTTCTACTACAGAGGCATTAAAGTTGAGGAAGAAACTGTAGGCTTGTGAGACCTAGCTGTGAGCTATCGAGGTAGCCAAAAAAGAGGCTGAAGGTGCTTCAATCCACAAGACCTCCAAGCTAATCTCAAAGCTCCATAAGGCTATTGACGAGCTAAGGCAGATGCAAGACGAGCTAGACACGGTAGCGAACCAAGCTGAGGTCACTGAGAAGAAAAAGGAAGCTACCAAGGATAGGGTCGTCTGAGCTAAGGATGAAGTCACTCGAGTTAGAAGAGATACTACCACTATGGTTGCACAAGCTGAAGATGCAGCGGTCTCCCGAATTGCTAATAATTAAAATGCCCATCCAACGCTTTGTGAGGCATGTGAAGGCAACTTCAACTCCAGGCGTGGGAATTAACAGTGAAGATCCTCTTGCTCAAGGTGATCTTTTGATTGAGGGCAGCTCATAGGTCGAGAAAAGAGCTGTAGCGATACCTGAAGAACAGATGGCAGAAGACTTGCCCAACCTTTTGACTCCTTAGGATGCATTTAGGCCCCCGACCACTCCATAGATCACCTCGTTACGATCTACCCTTAGGCTCTTATGTTTTATCTTTGGATATTTTGAATGTACTTAAACTAAATTCGGATATTTTGAATGTACTCAAACTAAATTGTCCATTTGTAACAAAATTGATTATCTCTTCGATGATTCTGCATGAGCGATTTTCTTTAACATGCATTTTTGGCTTATCTCATTTTGATTAATTTACCTCTATGAGCTTCTGTCGAGTTATAATACTTAGAGAAAAATGGTTTTGCACTTGAATGTTTGATTAGTAAGTGGCTCCCAGGGATAGCTGGTTGAGCTGATAGCTTGAATATTTAATAAGCTAGCTATGGGCTATATTTATTGAGTTAAATATTCGGTAGGTAGCACATTTTTAGCATAGACGGATCTTTAGAGATCACACAATGTTAACTTGGATGGACCTAAACAAATCACACAATGTTAACCTCAATAGATCTCAGGAGATCGCACAATGTTAACCTAGATGGACATGAATAGATCGCACAATTTTAACTTCGATGGATCTTAGGGGATCGCACAATGTTAACTTGGATGGACCTGAACAAATTGCACAATGTTAATCTAGATGGATTTTGAAGGATCGTATAATGTTAACCTGTATGGACCTAAACATATCACACAATGTTAACCTGGATGCTAGTGGGCAAACCTCACCTTCTTTGTCTTATCAAAATACCAGTCAGGTTAATATCCTGAACACATTTTAAGCATTGGTCAAACCATTTTGAGACCAACCCGCTTTGTGGGTGTACATTCCAAAGACATATCAGAGAGTTTTTCAATAAAGATGAGATTGGCAAAGATAATTGAAGGAGATAATTTTTTAGCTTCTTTATTGAAATTTTTAACAATATAGAATTACAAAGTCAAACTTAGATTTATTGGTAATACGGTCAAAGATGTTCAGCATTCCAAGCTCGAGGGAACTCTGACCCATTTACATCTGCCAGTCAATAAGCTCCATTTCCCAACTTCCCTTTATTATGTAAGGGCTTTCCCAATTTGGACCCAGCATTCCATCGCTGGCCTTACGTGCTTCTAGTAAAATTAGATGCAATACTAAATCACCTGCTCTGTAGTCCCGAACCTAGACTTTTCGATTATAATGTCTTGCAACTCACAGTTGGTAAGTTGCGATTCTAAGGAAAGCTACATCTCTTGCTTCTTCAATAAGGACAAGATTTGTAGCAAGCAGTTGGTTATTATCCTTAGAATTGAAAGTAGCTCTTTAGTGCAAAGTCACTTCAAATTCTATGGGTATCATAGCTTCGGATTCGTAGACCATTGCAAAGGGGGTCTCTCCAGTGGTGCTGCGAGTTGTGATTCTATAGGCCCAGAGTACTTTTGGTAGCTCGTCTACCCATGCTCCCTTTCTGGCCTCCAGTTTTATTTTCAAGATCTGTTTAATGATCTTAGTTACAGCTTCAAATTGTCCATTGGCCTAAGGATAGTCTACTACCAAGAAACTCTTTACAATCCCGAGGCCATTGCAGAACTTGGTAAATTGCTCATTGGTGAATTGGGTCCTGTTATTAGTTACAATCTATTGGGGAACCCTGAATCTACAAATGATGTGTTCCAAATGAACTTTTCAACCTTAGAGGAAGAGATTTTGGCTAACTCTTTTGCTTCTGCCCATTTTGTAAAATAATCGACAGCCATTATTGTGTGTTTGCAGCTCCTCTCCATGTGAGGAGAGGTCTGATCAAGTTAATCCCCTAGATTGCAAAAGGCCATAGGCTAACCATCTACTGAAGGCTTGCTGGTGGAACTCGTGGAACCTTAGCAAACCTTTGGCATTTATCACATTTCTGAACTAGGTTGACTGCATCCTACTTCATAGTTGGCTAGTAGAACCCTTACCAGAGTACCTTCTGAGCTAGAGATAGGCCCTAATGTGATTTCCATAGTGACCAACATGAATTTCTTTTAGGACGATGTCATAATCAGGGCCATTGATGCATCTGAGGAGTGGAGCTGAGAAACCCTTCTTATAGGGCACGCCATTGATGATGTAGTATCTAGCAGCTCGAGCTCGCATATGGCGCACTTTTAACTTATCTTTTGGTATCTTGCCATCTTGTAAACATTTCAAGATCGGGCTTATCCACGAGCTTTAGGCCATAACAGCCATCATCACGATGCCTTTCCGTTCAATGCTCAATGATAGAAGAAATTCCACCGGGATTGCACCTAAGAAATCCATGTCTTTGGTTGTGGCCAAGCGAGCTAATGCATCTGCATGTGCATTTTAAGCTCGTCAGATCTAATTGACTTCATACCTCTGAAAACCATTAAGCAACTCTTGAGCTTTTTGGAGGTAGATAACCATCTTTGACCCTTTTATCTAATGCTCACCCTTTATGTGACAGACAATGAGCTGAGAGTCACTGAATATTTTCAAGTTCTTAGCTCATACCTCCCTTACCAAGCAGAGTCCTACAAGTAGTGGTTCATACTTTGCTTCAATATTGGTGGCTTGGAATCCAAATCTTAGAGAAAAAAGGATTTTATGGCCCTCTAGGCTAATCAAAAGTATTCTAGCCCCTGCTTTTTGCTCACATGAGAACCCGTCTATGAAAAGTTCCCAGTATGGACCTTCTGAGGTCTCCACTTCTTCCCCCATAAGTCTTGTGAATTCCACAATAAAGTTTGCTAAGACTTACCCGTTGATTGCTGGCCTTGGTTTATATTGAATATCGAACTGAGCGAGCTTAATAGCCCATTTGAGTAGGCGACCTGAGGTGTCAGTCTTCTATAAGATCTGTCTCAATAGGAACTGAGTGAGCACCTTAATGGTATGTGCCTGGAATTAAGGCCGTAATTTCCTTAAAGTGATCACGATGCAATAAACGAGCTTCTTCATAAGCAAATAATTCACTTCTTCAGTTAGCAACCTTTTACTTACATAATAAACTAGGAGTTGAGCCCCACTTTCATCTCAAGCTAGAGCTACACTAATAGCATGTTGGGATACTCCTAGGTAGAGAATGAGCTTCTCACCTTCTTGTAGTTTAGATAATAGCAAGGCTTGATCTATATATTCTTTTAGATGCTAGAAAATGGTCTCACACTCCTCAATCCATTCAAACCATTTGGCCTTCTTCAAAACATCAAAAAATGGTATGCACTTATCTGTCGCTTTAAAAATGAATATGCTAAGCATTGCGACCTGACCAGTTAGACTCTACACATCCTTAACCCCAATCAGGGGCCTTATGTCAATGAGTGCCTTGATCATTTCTAGGTTCGCTTCGATCCCTCTACTATTAACCATGAATCCAAGAAATTTTCCAGAAGCCACTCCAAATGTACACTTAAGCAAATTCAATTTCATCTGGTATCTCTTCAAAATTTGAAACATCTCATCTAGGTCTTTCACATGATCCATGACCTGTTTGGACTTTATGAGCATGTCATCCATGTAGACTTCTATGGTCTTCCCAATTTGTTCCTTGAACATCATGTTGACTAGCCGTTAGTAGGTCACCCCTGTATTTTTCAGTCCGAAGGGCATCACCTTGTAATAATACAGTCCATGGTCCATAATGAATGAAGTGTGCTCCTTATCTTTGGGCTTCATAGGTATCTGGTTATATCTTGAATAAGCATCCATAAAAGTTAGGAGCTAGTGATCGACTGTTGTATCCATGAGCTGATCAATCCTTAGTAGAAGGAAGCTATCCTTCAGACAGGCTTTATTGAGGTTGATGAAGTCAATATAAGTCCTCAATTTCTCATTTTTCTTCTATACCAACACAAGATTAGCCATCCAGGTTAGGTAGTGAGCTTCTCGAATGAACTTATTAGCCAAAAGCTTATTTACCTCTTCTTTAAAAGTAACAAAAAGTTTAGCGGTCACGGCCTCCTCTTATGACAAACTGGCTTATGGAGAGGATCTATGTTTAGCTTATGTGACATGACTTTAGGATCAATCCCCACCATGTCCTTATGATTCCAAGCGAACACTTTCAAATTTGCTTTGAGAAATTTAGCCAGCTAGGTCTTCACGTTGGGAGGCAGGTTCTTGCCCAGCTTAAGGCACCTTTCCAGATTTACCTCCCTGATCTATACATCCTCAAGCTCTTTTACGGGGCTAGATTCTTTGTCTGTGTCCAAGTTAGGGGGATCGAGGTTATGACTGACCCCGACTGTGCTTGGAGCTCAGGGTTTTCCACCCAAAATAACATCAACCCTTTTTTTTTCTTCCCTATCTTGATGGCATCTTCATGGCAATGCTAGGCTATGTGTTGCTCACCTCATACACACCTGACTCCATTGGGGGATGGGAACCACATGATTAACATGCTGGTGGACATAACCATGTCTAGATCATTCATCGCAGGTTACCCTAACACCACATTATATGACAAAGGGCAATCTATGATTAAGAAATCTACCAGGACAGTGGCTTGGCGCTTTGAGTTCCCTAAGGTGAAAGGAAGCTTGATATGCCCTATCAAAAATATTACATCCCTTATGAAACCAAATAGAGGCTCGGGAGAATACTTCAAGTGTTCATCGCTTAGTTTCATCTGCTTAAAACACCTCTTATATAAAATGTTAACTGAGTTGCCGGTATCAAGCATGATCCTCCATACCTTTACGTTATCGATCTTGGCCCATATATGTCATTATGGGGGGACTGGACTCCTCGTGCATCATAGTCCATGAAGGTGATGGTCTCAAAAGTAACTCTGGCCTTCTTGGCAAGTCTTTCAGATTCATAACTCACGAGTAAGACATGGTTTACACTTCGCATATAGTGTTCTTGTGACCTATTCAAAGTGCCTACAATGTGTGGCCTACTATGAATTGTAAAGATGGTCCTTACCCCTACTCGACCTACTAGGATGGTTACTGCGCTGATTATTGGGAGCATAGAGATTGTTGTCCCATAGGTCACACCACATAGTCCCTCAAACGACCCCTTTTGATCAGGTTTTCAATAGCATCCTTGAGGACCTGCATTTGGAAGTGTTATGCTCGATATCATTATGATAGGCACAAAATCTATCAGCATCCCTGAACTTACGTGGGGCTTTTATGAGTATAAGTCTCCCAAAATCCTCCCTATGCTTTTCAGTCGGGAATATCCTCTCACGAGTATCAAATAAGATGTTGAAATTGTTGTGGCGACCTTAAGGTTGAGGTCACTCCCTTCTGGCTTTCTTCACAGGTTGAATGTCAATGCCATCATTTTGGTCCTTCTTACTTTTTCTGCCATTGTTCCCTTTTTTATTCTGGCTGGAAGCAGAGCTACCCATCTCATTTCACTATCCGGGCTTCTTTGGATCGAAAGTCTCTTCCCATATAATCTCCTTAGTAGCTCGCTCATAAAATTCTCCTAAATCCTTCACTGGAGATTTGTATATACTTTTATACAGCTTACCATCTTTGTAGAGCCCTGCCAAGTTGTTGTTAAGATGTTGTCATTGGAGGGATTCTCTATGTTGTTAACCTTGCAACAGAATCTTGTGATGTAATCTTTTAATGATTCATCCCTCTGCAAGAAGATCATTGCAAGGTGGCAAGATAGTGCGAGTTGCCTCTTGAGGGTTCTATATTAATTGATGAATCTTTTTTATCACTCTTCCCAGCTATTGATACTATGAGCTGGGAGGCTCTTAAACCATGCTTGGAGTACGTCCCCAAGAGTAGTTAGGAAAACACGGCATTTGACCAAGTGGTTGGTCATCTGAAGGTCCATCTAGATGTTGAAAGCATCCAAATGATCATATGGGTCACTTCTCCCATCGTATGGTAGGATGGCAGGAACCTTAAATCTATAGGGGGAGGCTCTGTCTCAATCTCCTTGGAAAATGGGGTCCTCTCCTCATAGTGATCCGAATTGTCCTAGGCTAGGGGACGTTTCTCCAATTACGGCACCCTTTACAGTAGTTCCTCAATCATCAAATCCTATGTTTCAGACCATTGACCCTTGGTACTGCCACGACCTACATTCGTACCATTGGTGTGATGTGAGCTCCTAGGCCATCGATTTCCATCATGCTTATGAGCTTGGCACCCTCAGATTTAGATCATGAGCTCATGGAATCAGTTGAGTCTGCTTATTGAGGCCTTTCTCTAACCATCTTCTCCTTTTGGACTTGCACCTCTCTTTGTGGCTCTCAGACTCTTCTCCCGATTTGAGCAACTTCAACCTGTCTCTAAATTCCTTAGGTGTTCTGATAACACAAGATTTGACACATTTATTTCTCCTCATGCTTAGCATTTTAAGAGCCAAAATTGCATAATTCCAGCTGTGTTAAAGTGTTTCTATCATGTGGAGTCAATTGGCAAC
>JANHAO010022497.1:0-12193 GCA_026873985.1 Saraca asoca
ATGCTGCTTAGGATAGGTTTATTAATCATTCCAAGGCTTCTTTTTGTGATTAACAATAATTGAATGCATGTTTAGTGATCTAGGAGGCATTGGTCTTAAGTTTAACTAGTTTCCTTGGCTGGTTGGTGTGTGTTGTAGTTAGTAGTTTTCATTTGTATGTTTTAGGTAGTTTAGCTTAGTTTTAATTTATGCCAAACCCCCCATTTAGCTCCTGATATCATTGATAACATTATCCTAAAATGGTCCTTGGGTTCGACCTGGGTTGCCTATGCTACAAGTTAGTTTAGGTAGCCTCGGTTTATAAATTTCTAATTTTGATCGGTTCGACAGCCATTCATCAATCAATTACTACCTTTATATACTTAAGGGTGTACCTAAAATTATTCATTTGTATATACTCTTTAAAAGTGCAATCCTAAATAAAATCAAAGCAGACAAATCCATACATAGGATATCATGTTGATATCAAGTCTAAGAGTCACTTATACTACCTTAAACATGAAAAGTCTATTGACACATGATAACATTCCATATGATTTCTCCTAAAGGGTTAATCCAATCATATGTTCTCTAACATATACCCATATGTTTGTCTAGATGTCTCCATATCAAACAATGCATGAGATCACTATATTCTTCCAAAGAATGTGACATAACATATGCTGGTTTACTCATAAATAATTAATATCCTATTTTCTCAATTATTCCATAACTAGGGATATTTGGAAATCATAACTATATGTACAAATTATCGCATACAATCTCAATTGTAATTTATTTGTACACAATTACAACTTCAAAGATTTTTTCCAAGATGGTACACATATATCAAACATACATATATTTAGGACTTTATTGATAAAGAGGCCAAAACATAATGTTTATTAAATATGCTAATATGTAGTATTCATGTCATTACAACCAATTGTCTCTAAGGTATTTATGCTAACAATCTACCACTTCACTTAAAGCTAATCACCCTTATATCTAATTCTAAAAGATGATCAAGCTTTTACTAGGATGGAGCCTTAGTAAGGGAATTGACTACGTTTTCATCTATGGGAATCTATTTTATTCTTATTTCATTGCACTCTATAATCTTTCTAATAAAATATAATGCCTCATGACATGCTTAGATCTTTGATAAAACCTTGGTTCCTTAGCTTGTGCTATGGCTCCATTATTATCACAGCAGATTTCTATTAGATTAATAATGTTAGAAATGATCCCTAGTTTTTTGATGAACTTTTTTATCCAAAAAGCTTCCTTTGTTGCATCTGAAGCAGCATTATACTCGACTTTGATTGTAGAATCTACTATGGTATCTTGTTTGGAACTTTTCTAACATATTGCACCTCCATTAAGAGTGATTACAAGTTTTGACTATGATTTGTAATCAGCTTCATCTGATTAAAAGCTTGCATCAATAAAACCTCTAATTTTTAAATTAGGGTCTTCTCCATATATCAAGAACATATCCTTAGTTCTTCTCAAGTACTTAAGGATGGTTTTGACTGCATTTTTGTGATTTTCACCTAGATTGGCCTGATATCTACTTGTTACACTTAGTGCATAGGAGACATATGGTCATGTACATAGCCTGGCATACATGGTTGATTCTATTACTAATGCATGTGGAATCTCATTCATATATTTTCATTCATCTTTTGTCTTAGGACATTGCTTGCTAGAAAAGTGAACATTATGAGACATGGGTAAAAACCCTTTATTAGACCCATCCATTCTAATCCTTTTTAGCATCTTGTCTATTTATGTAGATTGGGAGAGGCCAAGCAACCTTTTAGATCTATCTTTATAGATCTTCATACCCAAAATGAAGCTTGCTTCTCCTAAATCCTTTATAGAGATTGTATTGGATAACCATAGCTTAACAAATTGTAACATAGGAATGTTGTTTCCTATAAGCAATATGTTATCTACACACAACAATAGGAATACAACCAAACTCCTACTAACCTTCTCATACACTCATTGTTCATCAATATTTTTTTATGAAGTCAAAAGATTTGATTGCTTCATCAAAATGGATGTTCCAACTTTGTGAAGCTTGCTTCAATCCATAGATAGACTTTTGTAGTTTGCATACTGTTATATGTGAAAATCAATTCGTCTTGGATGGACATACGAGAAGCCCAAGAGCAACAAAAGGACTGGTCAAAAGAACTGTCCAGATCGCTATGCTTTCAATCTGCGTTGCGAATGTGACCCTTCGGCTCGAACTCGAGCCCGATAGAGCGAGTTTGACATCTCCTTCTTGATGATGTGCGTGACCTTGGATCGTGTGATCTGATCAGCAAAGTATAAGTAGTGACATGAAGCTCACCAAACAAAAGACCAAGTCATGCCTTGCCCCAACGAACAAATGGGCCCCGCCTGCAGAAGACAATCTGCAGTAGTCAAAAAAGGAGATTTAGTCTGTATATTCTGTCTTATACATTAAATGTTGATGTAATAGATTTACTACATATGTAATTACCATCGTAACCTCTTCTCCTCTATAAATATGAGGAAGGAGCCTTCTATAAAAGAGAGGATCTAAGAAAATCGGCAGAAACTCTACCAAAATAGAAAGTGAGAACCTGAGAGTTATAACTTTGTAAAAACACCATCTGAATAACATGCTACCATGGACATAGGGTCTGGTGATATCCAGATTTGGTCGAACCACGTTAAACCCTGTGTCTCCTTCTCTGCTCTTCCCTCCATCTTTGTTTATTTTGCTATTTTACTATGTTTGAACTAGATAAAGGTCAGAGATCCCGTAAGAATCCCCCTCCGTTGGCTAAAGTTTGGGCTCTCCGTAGGAACCAAATTCACCGTTAACATTTTTGGCCTTATCTGTAGGGATCTCACCTATTCTGGTTCATTCCCTACTACAATGGCCAAAGGAAAAGCCATTAGAGCTTCAAATGCATAGCTCTATCCTCTGGATGGCTATGTTTCGACAACAAACTCGTCTAATGCTCCTGTCATCAGAGCAGCTACTAGTGTCCCTCCAACCAGCTCAGTACAACCTGTTCTCATCGCCAACGGTGTCGACAGACCGCAAACCTAGCTCCAACATCAGGAGAAGCTTGAGCACATGATGGGAGAACTGGCTAAAACAATCATAGCATTAGTGCAAGCACAAGCTTAAAATGTGCAAGGGTGGGATGAAACCGCTATACCTGAGGTTGAACGTTCCAATGAAGCCAACCAGGAGCAGATCTCACATCGCCATCCACATGGCCGGAATAGTGAACCAAACCACCAAGTCTCTAGCCAAAGAATGGGGGGCTTGGATGTTTTGGTGGAAGACCTCCTTCAAAGGGTCAAGCATCTAGAAGAGCACCCTCAGAGTCAAAATGACCGAAACCACTTTAGGGAGCGAACCCCTTTCTCTAGAGAGATCATGGAGGAACCCCTTTCGTGCAAGCTCAAAATCTCAGCCATTTCGCTGTATGATGGAGACAGCGACCCGTACAACCATCGGACTTGTTCAACATCCAGATGAATCTACAAGCTTGTGACCCCTTAGTTAGGTGTCACGTGTTCCTTGCTACTTTGGGTGAAGTCCCTCGAATGTGATTCAAGAACCTCCTAGCTTGCAACATTAGCAGTTGGGAAGAATGCCAAGAAAAGTTTATTGATCAGTACCAAGCATTGTGGAAGCAGCTCACACCCCCGTGCCATCTCGCTATGATCTTTCAGGGTAAATAGGAAACATTGAAGGACTATATCACCTGCTTCATGTGCGAGGTCAACAATGTTGAGAAGCCCTCGGATGAGGCCATCCTAATTGCAGTCTCAGCAGGACTCCATAGAGATGGAAAGCTATTCAAGAGTTTGTACAAATCCCCAGTTAGCAACTTGGGCGAGTTCTATAAGTGGGCTGTAAAACAAATCAGATGGGATGAGACTTTCGATCCACAGAAAATCGAAGCAAGTAGCTCAGCTTAGAGCAAGAAGAGGAGTAACCGTGGGAACGGGAATGATAGCCCCGAGTGCCAGCTCGCTAAGAAGAGCAAGGATGAACGACCCCCATTCTCAAGTCATCACAGCACTTACAGCATCTTGACAGACGCTCAGGACAAGATCTTTGCAATGGAAAGGGACAAAGAGGATTTCGGAAAGCCTCCACCCTTGAAGACCCCCAGCAAGTCTAGACTCAATTGAGGGAAATTCTGTGCATACCACAATGAGTTTGGGCATGTCACCTCAGAGTGCTGGGCACTAAGAGACACTATAGAGGATCTCATCAAAAGAGGTCGACTCCAAGACTATGTTATGTAGCCTTCCAAGCAATAGCCTAGACCATCCCGATGGGACACTGAGCAAGAGTAATCTCCTACTATCAGGATGATCTTTTAAACTCTTATACTATTTTGTAGATTATGTAAACATTTTGAATATGACTACTGATTTTAAATTTTTCTTTGAACAGGTGATTTGACTAATTGGCACCTCTTTATTTAGGCACAAGATCACCTTGACCACAAGATCAGTCACCCCTTTATTTGGGCACAAGATTGGCCCGATCACAAGATTGGTCACCCCTTTATTTGGGCACAAGATCGCCTCGGTCACAAGATCAGCCAACTTTATTTTCGTAGCTCTCATTTGAATCAATTATGTCGCAGCTCTCCTGTGCACTTATTAATTTCCCAGCTCTTATGTGAACCTATCTATTTCACCACGAGATCGGCTCGAGCATGAGATCCCTCACTTATTAATTTTGCAGCTCTCATGCGAATCAATTATGTCACTCTCATGCGAATTAATTATGTCACAGCTCTCATGAGCACTTATTAATTTCACAGCTCTTATGCGAATCAATTAAGTCACAGCTCTCATGTGCACTTATTAATTTTGCATCTCTCATGCAAATGTATCTGTTTGGCCACTAGATCGGCCCGAGCACAAGATTGCTCACTCTCTAATTTTGCAGCTTTCATGCGAACTTATCTTATTATTTTATAATTCTCATACTAACTTGTCTATTTATTTGGCCATAGGATTGGCCCGAGCACGAGATCGCTCTAATCTACAACTCATGCTAACTCCTGATTATGCACAGGTTGCACAGATTGTTCAAACAAAAAATGTTTATACCAGAAACAAAATGACAAATAGAAATTGTAGAAAGAAGATGAAGCCTTATTCATTAAAAGACCTCAATAAGGCAAATAGACATTAGAAAGCCCTAAATGCAGGCTAATCAGAATACAAAAGGGAAAACCTATGACTAAGAAGAGAGACCGGCCACATAGAGTCATACTCTGACTGACTGGAGCCTGTGCACCACCAAGGTCCTGAAATTTCCCTTCTAATGCACAATCAGCAGCAGCACTGCAGCTGCTTATTCCTCTGACCGCTAGCTCCTCATGAAGAAAGCACATTAGGAAGCGTCAGGAGCTTGGCTGGCTAAACAATTGCCTCATAATGGAGCCAAGAGGATGCAGTCTGAGATCCATATGAGATCTCTCCATGTTATTCGGGAAACCAAACCTTCCAAGATCTTTATGCAGTAGACCATACATGCCTTTGTGGAAGGCTAGAACGTAAGAAATGGTGGTGGTTTATCAGGAAACTCCATGGTTTGCTTAGTGTAGTGGTAGAAGGGATTGCCTTTCCCTTATATAGAGCTAGGGCCGGCTCAACCAAAGGATCCAGATCCATCCCCCCCAACCGTCACCATTTATGGCCTCAGAAAAGGCTAAGTTTGACTCAGCAATAATTGCCAGACATGTGCCATAGGAAACATGGTCTAGTGTAGATGAAACGATAGTCTCAAGAGAAGACTTTGACTGATCAGAAATCAAAGAATTTCAACTCCCAGCCCGTAGTGTGAGCTGAGAGTTGAGAGGCTTATGTTATATGTGAAAATCAGTTCGTCTTGGACAGACGTGCAAGAAACCCAAAAGCGACAAAAGGACCGGTTAGAAGAACTATTTGGGTCGCTATGCCTTCAATCTGCATCACGAGTGTGACCCCTCAGCTCGAACTCGAGCCCAACAGAGCGAGTTTGACATCTCCTTCTTGATGATGTGTGCGACCTTGAATCGTGCAATTTGGTCAGTAAAGTGTGAGTAGTGATGTGAAGCTCACCAGACAGAAGACCAAGTTATGCCTTGCCCCAATGAACAAATAGGGCCCGCCTGCAGAAGACAATCTGTAGTAGCTGAAAAAGGAGATTTAGTCTATATATTCTATCTTATACATTAAATATTGATGTAATAGACTTACTACATATGTAATTATCATTGTAACCTCCTCTCCTCTATAAATATGAGGAAGGAGCCTTCTATAAAAGAGAGGATTCGAGAAAACTGGTAGAAACTCTGCCAAAATAGAAAGTGAGAACTTGAGTGTTATAACTTTGTAAAAGCACCATCTGAATAACATGCTACCGTGGACGTAGGGTCCGGTGATATCCAAATTTGACTGAACCATGTTAAACCCTGTGTCTCCTTCTTTGCTCTTCCCTCCATCTTTGTTTATTTTGCTGTTTTACTATGTTTGAACTAGATAAAGGTCAGAGATCCCATAAGAATCCGTCTCCGTTGGTTGAAGTTTAGGCTCTCCATACGAACTAAATTTCACTATCAACACATACCTTGTGGGGTTCGATCTTAGAGACAAAACCTTTAGGTTGTATCATATATACATCCTTTTTCAGGTTTCTATTGAGGAAAGTTATTCTGACATCCATTTGCCAAATCTTATAGTCATGGTATGCAACTATTGCAAGTAAAATCCTAATGGACTTCAACATGGCAATTGGCAAAAAGGTTTCTTCATAGTCAACTCTTTGAACTTGCCTAACCTTTTGCCACTAACCTAGCTTTATAGGTTTATACTTTGTTATTTGCATCTATTTTTCTTTTAAAGACCCATTTCCACTCTATGGGTTTTATTCCTTTGAGTGTCGTGGTCAAGTCTCATACTTGATTCTCATGCATTGAATTCATTTTAGATTTCATGGCTTCTTATAACATCAAGAAACCAATATCTCATATTGCTTATTGGTAACTAATAGGCTCATTGTCATTCTCTTGTGTAAGGAGAAAACCATATCTTTTAAGTTCAAAACATTCCTTACAAGATATTTGGAGTACATGTATACTTTGAGCTTGATTACTTATCTCAACACCTTGAGATATTTGATCAAGCTTATTCTTAACTATATGATCTATGTCATTTTGTGGTTCTTGAACTCCTTTTCCAAGAAGGTAGCTTTTTGTTGAAACAAACATGTTTTGCTTAACAGGATGGTAAAAGTAGTGTCCCCTCATTTCCTTAGAGTATCTCATAAATAAACATTTATCACTCTTAGATCTCAGCTTGTTTGTGATGATCCACTTCACATTAAATTTTCATGTGTGAGAGACTTGATCTCTTTGTGAACCATAGCTCGAATGGTATTTTATTAACAAATTTTGATGGGACACAATTAAGGACATATACAATAGTTTCCAAACTATAGTTCCAAAAAAAAATATGTAAAGTTACAGGATCATCATGGAATGTAACATGTCAAGCAAGGTATGGTTTCCCCTTTCTAAAACACCATTCATTTGTGGCATTATAGATGGAGCCCATTGTGAAAGAATCCTAAACTATTTTAAATTATCCAAGAATTCTTGGACTACGTATTCTCTACCTTGATTTGATCTCAGTGTCTTAATACTTTTTCTAGTTTGTTTCTTTACTTCATATTTAAATTCTTAGAGTAATCATGGCTAAAGGTAATGAATTAGGAGCTCCTCTAGCTAGAGTAACCATTAGACCACAGATATCACTACGTATCAACTGTAGCACTTCTTAAGCACATTCACCATTTCTAGTAAAGGGTTTCTTAGTCATTTTTCCAACGAGACATGATTCACAAGTTTCACATAATTCATAATCAAATGAATCCAAATATCCATGTTTATGTAACTTTATGATTCTAGTTTCCTTAATATGACTAAGCCAACAATGCCAAAAATAAGTCTGATTTATGGATTCATTAAACTTTGGTTTCTTATTTGTGATTGTTAAGATTTCTTGTCTCAGTTCTAGAACATATAATCTATTAATAAGTTTGTCACTACTATAAAACATTTCACAATGTGAAAAAGAATGTTATCATTAGAAATTGGCACTAGGAAGTGGGCTAGCAAAAGCCCAAAAGGAGCTGAGTTTGATAAAAGAATAAGTTCGCCAGATTGATGCGAAAGGACCTCAACTTGCTCAAGACCTGAGCTCATTGGCCGAACTAGATTAAGGTTGCGAGACAGCAGCAACCCAACATATGAGCTCGAGCTCGTATGGACGAAGCCTTACGCAGCCAAAAGCTCACTGAAGCCGAGCATAAAGCTAACAAATAACTTGCATCTCCATTTTACAGAGACAACAGTTAGGTCCCACACATAGAAAGCAACCTGTAGAAGTCAGTTTATAGTATCCTAGGTAGTCTTGTACATTTAATATTTGCTGTAACAGATGTACAATTTATTTAGTTCCATTTATACCCTCCATGTTTTTATAAATGGGGGGCTGGAACCTTTGCATAGAGAGAGAGTAGATAAGAGAGAGGCAATAGAGCACTAGCAGAAACTCTGTTGGAAAGCCATAGCCAAAGCTCTATGAAAACTTCTTTGATATAATAAAAACATCCCTGTGGATGTAGGGTCCAGTGCCATCTGGATTTGGCCAAACCATGTTAATCCCTGGTGTACTTCTTTCTTATCCTCCTTCCTCTCACCATCTAACGCCTTTCGACAACCTCAGCAATCGGGAAACAGCTTGGGTCCTAAAAGAACCCCCTCCATTAGCCAGATTTGGGGTTGACCAAAATCCACCATCAACATTTTAACATGCCCGATGGGATCCTTCTATTCTTTGGTTATCTCTCTGCTTTTTTGGTTGATTTTCTTCAGATTAAAATGGTGAGAGGAAAGGCCATCAGGAAGTTAGATGCTGTTATCAACCGACTTGAAGGTGATACTGCAAGCTCCTTTACTGGTAGAACTGCCAACTGTTTGCCTCCCCGGTTCACCGCCAACCTAATGTCACTGTCCTTGAGACTGATTAAGCCCAAGGATGGCACTAGTGCTGGGAAGCATTTGAAGGTTCGATGAGGAGGATGGCTAAAGCGTTCCAGACATTGGCCCAAACATAGATTGAAGGTGCACAAAGATAGGCCGAAGTCATCGTGCCCAGAAATGTCCCTCAGCAGCAATGAGTTGGAACTTTGAATAGAGCTAGCCGCGAGCATGTCTCAGATTGTCCCTCACACGATGAGGAGGATACAAGAAGATACTAGGATTCCAGTTGGAAATCTGAAGGATTGCCATTGATCGTGGAAGAATTACTTCAAAGGGTGAAGCAACTAGAGGCATGCCCCCGTGCTCGAGGTAACCAGAGTCATGCCAAGGAATGAACTACCTTCTATAGAAAAATTAAAATGGAACCTCTCCCTTAGAAGCTCAAAATTCTTACCTTCCTGCTGTACAATGGAGACAGTGACCTACATAATCATTTAGACATGTTCAATGATCAGATGGATCTTTGGACATGTAATCTTTTGATCAAGTGTCATGTCTTTCCTATCACATTGGGAGACGCCCCCCGAGCCTAGTTCAGGAACCTCCTGGCCCCTAGTATCAACAGCTGGGAGGAATGTTAGCAAAAATTTCTTAACCATTATAGGGCACTGAAGAAGCAGGTCGTGCCCCCTGTCATCTCACCACAATCTTCCAGCATAAGCACAAGTCTTTGAAAGACTACATTGCTCGTTTTAGGCACGAGATTGACAATGTGGAGAGCTTGTCTGATGAGAGCATTTTGACGATGATATCTGCTGGGCTTCACAAAGATGGCAAGCTATATAAGAGTATATACAAATCCTCGATAGCAGACCTGGGAGAGTTCAACAATTGAGTTGCCAAGCAAATCAGGTGGGAGGAGACATTTGGTGCAAAGAAGCCTAAACTGGATGGCTCAGGTCAAAGTAAGGGGAAGAATAGTCATGAGGATAGAAAGAGCAGTTCCAACCTCTAGCTTGCAAAGAAGGTCAAGGCCGAGTGACCTCAGTAATTGGTTCACCACGAGCACTACAGTCTCTTGTCGGATACTCCTAATAGGATTTATGTAGCAGAAAGGAGTATAGAGGATTTTGGGACTCCCACTCCTTTGCAGGTACCTCGTGTAGGCAAAAATACGAACAAATTCTATGTATATCACAATAAAGTGGGACATAACACTTTGGATTGCCAAACTCTTAAGGATGCCATTGAGGATCTGATCAAGAGAGGGCGTTTGAGAGAGTACATATTATGGCCTGTGGTGCAACAACCTCCCCGAGCCAGCTGTAGTGAGAACCATATACTGAGCTTGTAACCTAAAATGCAAAAGTGCCCTAAATTTCATGTGGGTTGGTTCATGTAGATTCTCCTAAAATTTCTAGAAAATGTTTGACTTGATCTTGAGGCCCAGAGAAGTATGCACTTTGCAAATTGTGTCACAAGTTATGACTGAGCATCACATTAATGCCGCCAATAAGGCATCTCACTATCTTGGCCTACTTCTTGGTATTATGTTCATGAGATCAAGTATTCGTAGCTCCCATGCAATCAAAATTCATAGCTATCATGCGATCAAATTTCGTAGCTATCATGTGATTTAAAGCTCGTGCATGCGAGCAACTTTCTTAGCCACCACATGCACGCAACGATCTCACCATGCACACGAGCAACTTTCTTAGCCACCATGTACATATCTGTAATTTAAAGCTCACGCGTATGAGTAACTTTCTTAGCCACAGTGCGCATGCAGCGACCTTACCGCATGTACGAGCAACTTTCTTAGTCACCGCATATGTGAAATTTAAAGCTTGAGCATACGAGCAACTTTCTAAGCCACCTTGCACACACAAGGACCTTACTATACGTACAAGCAACTTTCTTAGCCACTGTGCATTGTAATCTTATCATACATGCAAGCAACTTTCTTAGCCACCGTGCGTACACAGCGACCTTACTGCATGTATGAGCAACTTTCTTAGCCACTGCATGTGTGCAATTTAAAGCTCGTGCATACGAGCAACTTTCTTAGCCATTGTGCGTGCACAACAACCTTAATGCACATATGAGTAACTTTCTTAGCCACCTTATGTTTGGATTTCGCCATATGCATGTGACCTAAACTTCACGCGACCATACGCTTTAGTGTGCCTACTCATATATTGCTCACTTACATTTAGAACAAATTTATCTTTTGATTAAAAAGCATTGCTGATTGGCTATTTAGTTATTCTTCTAAGTAGAATTAACATTTATTGTCTAAGAATTGTAGGACAAATAGCTGAGTACTAAAAGAAATAAGGAGGAAATTTTATTCATAAAAAAAAGCCTCAATGAGGTACATATACATCAGAAAGAGTCAAAATAAGAGTTAGAGAAAGCTATAACCAATTCTTCTGGAAGACGGATTGATGCACAAAGAGAAAGCTCCCACTAATTAAAAGGCCAGCCATCAAAGGACAAACCCCTGTCGACTGGAAGCCCTCTAGCTC
Source organism: Saraca asoca (assembly GCA_026873985.1). Lineage (NCBI taxonomy): Eukaryota > Viridiplantae > Streptophyta > Magnoliopsida > Fabales > Fabaceae > Saraca > Saraca asoca. The sequence goes on from JANHAO010022497.1 coordinate 11,561, forward strand.
ATTTAAGTCCTTAACTTTCTTCTTCCAACTCCCCTTCCTCAATAGCAAGCTCTTCCTCAACTTGACTCTTGAAATCGAGAGGTTCGGAGAGTCCTGTCGGAGCGGCTGAAAAGGAGAAACCTCACAACTGTGAGGACATAATTTGAGATCCATATGAGATCACTCCACATTATAGGAAGAGTATCGATTTTGAAGCTTCTTATGTAGCAGACCATACATGCCTCACCTGGAAGGTAGAACGTCAAGAAATCTGAAGGCTTATTTGGAACTTCCATTTGGATACTCTTTAAAGGAAGAAGAGGACTCCTCGTTGATGTGTTAATTCCGCAAGTGTACGGCGTAGTTGTAGCTAGAACCGGCAAATATGGGTAGATCCCATAGGGAAGCTATTTCAAGTATTAGAATCTTTACAACTCAACTATCCAAATCAAATAAAAGAAATAGATAAAGAAGAATGAAAGAAAGAAGAACAGAAAATGAAAGAAGAAATTAAAGCAAGAAAGAAAGTAAAGTAATAATTAAAGGGGATACTAGATGCAAAAAAAAAAGCCTAGGATTAGGACTTACCTCAATTATGATCTTTAATAATTAATTGATTTATTTCCTATTATGATTACTTGGATTATTGGGGAT
>JANHAO010022498.1:0-12187 GCA_026873985.1 Saraca asoca
TATAAATAATATTAAATAAATTTTTTTCATCTTAAAAAATAAAGAAAACACTTGTTTTCAAAATTTACATCCAAACAAGTTTTTTATTTTTTAGTTCTAAAAAAATAATTTTTTAAAAACTGTTTTCAAAAATAATAAAACAAAAACACCTGAAAACACTTCCAAACAGGCCCATTATTTTTTCAAACATTTGCTTTTATTTCTCTTTTAAAATAATGAAAATGAAAAGAGATCACTGAATTTATCACAATAATTTTTTTTCCAATAATTTTTTTAACGTATCTGATAAAATTCCATTTTACCAAAAATGAAAAATCATCATCGGGTGATGTCTCATCTCCAATGAAACGTATATCATTGTGACCCGAACGGCAAAAATTCCTTTTTAAAGTGGACGATCTGAGTTGGTAACGTCATCTGAAATTCAAGAGCTAGAAACCATTTCCACAAAATCTTTCACTGCCCGCCACAAACGTGTGCCATAACATCTCGCATCCACTAGGAACACAAAAACAATTCATATTGGCCACGTACTTTATATTAAATATTACATATTAAAAAAAGAAAATACAATTTACCAATATTGAATGCTTCAAGTTTATTTTGTTTATATATGATTTAAAGTATTAAAATTGATTCATTTGTAATTTTTTTCATTAATATTTTACTTGCTTAAAAAGTAATTTTTTGTAAAAAAAAAATGGAAAAATATAATTTTCACATTTTTTTCATATGAATCTTTCCCTTTATTCATTAAAGTCAAAAAATTAAATTAAGCAATCAAAGTTATAATTAACAGAATTTTATAGATAGACTATTTGGTTTGATTCTTGAAATCGAATTTTTAGTCATTGTTGAAATTTAAATATATGTTATTAGAATTACCATTCGCACAATTTTAATTCTTTAATTTTGTGATTGTAATAATGAATAAATAATTATACATGATAAGAACATACAAATTTCACCTGCTTTTTATGGAAAAATAATTGAAATAGATAAAGCATTAATCAAAACAAATCACAGATAGATCAACTTTAATACTTTAAATCATGTATAGACAAAATAAAGTCAAGGAAAAATTTTGTACAAAATTAGTATTTTTTATTAAAAAAATTTGTGAAATGTGATTTTGATATCAATATTTTTTTTTTTTAACAATTTGGAAAAATCGTAGTAGTTAGCCTAGCATTACCTATATTAAAATGTGAAGGATTCACATGGAGAAAAAATAAATAAAAAAAAGGTGGTGGTAATAAAAAAACCACCAAATTGAATCAAGGTGGTAGTTTTAAAATTTGGCAAAGGCAAAATCAACATATCCTTAAGGATCCTCATATTGAAAAGGGCCTAATAGGGTGTGCCAATAATACCATAGAGAAGATAGAAGATCCGCCATATTGCCTCCCAAATGAAAAATCACATCTTCCACTTCTCTCTCTCTCTCTCTCTCTCTCTCTCTCTCTCTCTCTCTCTCTCTCCTTTATAGCCTTTTCTTTTCTTTTCTTTTGCTTTCTTTTGAAGTGCGTTCAATGCAATGGAAATTAGAATCTCAATTCCCTTCCTACTTTTGTATCCCACAAGCTTCTTCTTCCCTCTCCCAATCCCAAACGCGTCTCTCCCGCGTTCCTTCTTCTCCTTAGACCCTTAATCGTTAAGTGTATGCGATGCAACGATTATTATTAATCTTATTTTCATTCGAGAAATTATTATTTATATCTTTAATTTAAAATATTATAAATTTATGTTTGATTTACATCAAAATTTATTAAGTAATTTTTTATCATTTTTACAAAAAAAGTCATATTTTTTTATGTAACAAAGGTAGAATTTGTACGGATGAAGTGGGTATGATTCCCAAAATTTTAAAAATCATATATTAATATAGTATAATTAAATAAAAATATTTTGACATATGTTATTTGACTCCAAATTTTTATTTTAACTCTTTAAAAATTTTAAATCAAGATCCGTCATGAAGTCTTGAATATACATACATGCATAACACAGACAATTGTTGTTTATATATGTTGCTTTCTTTTGTTGGTGTATTTTGCAAGTTAATAGTGTGAACATGACTTTGACACTACGTTTAAAAACAAAAGGTTCCACTAATAAGCTATTTGGTTTGGGAATCGTGATAGAATCGTCGGTGAGGGGGGAAATTATATAATTAATGAGAATTAATTCAAGAATCTTTCTGTATGATCTTCATCGATCCAATTTCTTTTGAAACACAATTCTTGTATGTGATATATTCTTTTGTTTTCTTGTTGGTTGAATGCGTTTGGAGTATTGTATTTGCACGAGTCTTGATTAACATTAATATAATATATGTACTCGAACTATTCTTACAATATAATTAAGAGTAGTATTATTCATAAATATTAAAAAATAAAATTCATTTTATGTATGATAATAGTGTCATTTGCAGCCATGTTAAAATATAAAAATTAACATCAAGCACATGAATCCTACCAAACGAGCCTTGAATATCAAATGCTGCATGGGTAACTCAATTCTGGGATGAATGAGACTTACGCATAGTACATGCTTCCTCCAATGTGAAGCTAATCTCTGAGTGAGTAATTGATTAGGATAGCATAATTAAGCTTTTACACTTGTTAATGGGATTTAAATTTGATGCATTGTTAATGTAATTGAAGTTTATATTGTCATTCACTCGTATATTATCACGTCATCAAAAAATTATTAAAATCTTTTTATTTTGTGTGAAAATTCATAATAATTCTTAATTTCAATTAATATAGTAATTTGGTTTACATTGATATTGGGTCAATCAACTTTAAACTCCAATTAATATAGCAACTTGTAAATAATATTAATTTCATTTGACATTTTGGTATATACTCTAATATGATCAGCATTTGCATACTTTGATTATGAAAATCTCCTTACAAGAATGGTTGATTGGCGGAGTAGAGAGCGGCTGAGAGACGACTTGTATACACAGTAACGTTAGTAGTATATAATAGAAATAGTTTGTTAACACGCTTTGATGATTAAGTCAATTCTCACACAAAATTTTGATAAGTACAATATAGATGATTTGAAGAGAACATACCTGTTTGTTTATATATATGCTGAGTGTGTCAATTATCGTATTCTTACACGAATGATTTGCAATCATGTGTCTTAGATGTATTGTTGGTATAAACAAAATTCCTATTAGATAATTGTTGTAATCACATCATTTACCTATGTTTAAGTCATGTCTTTTGTTATATATCGATTAAATAGTTGATTTATTCAATGTTTTATTCAATTGATCGATCGAATGTAACTAATCGATTAGTTTGGGTATGAGTTCTTATCCTTGCTTCACGGTTATTTTTTTTTTAATTGATTCTTGTCAATCAACCTTGATCAATCATATTGTAATTAATGGTTATTTTAGATTATGTTAGATTACATAAGTGATCCTTTAATTAGAATAACTTTTTTAGTCATGATTTTTTTTTAAATCGCAACCTTCTTCAATCATAATTGACATTACAAAAAAATATTACCCTAATTTTTCATCATTTGTTTTCGTTAAAAAAAAAATTAAGAAGAAATCTCCTTTGGCATCGGATCCCATGCAGCTAATGTGGAGTGGATGATTTACACCATAACAACCATGGTTATTTAACATTATAATACAAGAAAACAAGCAAAAAGACAAGATAAAATAAATAAAAACCTTAAAAAGTAGATTATGAAACACATAACAATGTTGCCAATGACAAGTGTGGGTGCATACATAAATAAACAAGGATGGTTCCAATAGCAAATGGACATAAAGAGACTTTAATATTTTAGGTGGCCAAACTTTCTGTTAAAGTGTTCCATTAACAAAACAAAATAATAGAGGCCGTAGAAAAGTAAGATAGATACTGCTCTCTCTCTCTCTCTCTCTCCAATTACGTAACTGAACGGACATAGCAATCGGGAAAATTTGATGCTCTCTGTCACGTTACGTTTCATAGCTCCGAACATATTCTCATCCTTCTTTCCTTTCTTCTTTCAACTGGGGCGTGTTTCTCACGCGCCTGCCAATTAATTTGTGTGTTTGGACTTTGAACATGCATGCATATCCGACAAAAAGCAGTCTCGTGGGGCCCCTCTAGGAGTCAGCTCCCGTCTAATAACGTCATGATTCCACGTGGACTACTAGGACCCACTTAATGGAAAAATAAATTAAAAAAAGGGGAGTTTTACTATAAGTTAACTTTAAAAATTCCCTGCTATTTCCCTTTCATATGGATTCTTGACAAGTACGTCTGCCACAAAGCCAATGCAAAAATATAAGTATTCTTCTTTTAGTTTTTAAATGATTCACATTCATGTTGAATCGTGTTAATTTCTATTGTGCAAAATGATCTATAATTTTTATGCACTGCACGTAAAAGAATGAGACATTTAATTTAAGATAAATATTAGGTTAAATTATTTTGTTCTTCTTTATAATATTATTTAATTTTTAATTAAATTTTTAAAGTCTAAAAATTTTGAATTGAATCCTTATATTTATTTTTAATTTTTAAGTAGATACTTTATACTATTTTTTATTAGATTTTGTTATCATTTGACACAAATAGATAATACTTTTTTGATGTAGTTTAACTATTGTTGATGTAGATTTTTTATACAATTTTTATTTATATTTAAGTAATAAATAATCGAAAAAAATTAAGAAATTTTATAAAATTATTTCATTTTTAAAAAGAAATGATGAATTACTTGTTTTTTAATTCATAAATTATTAATAAATTATTGTCTATGGGAGCTAATTACTAGTAGAATCTAACAAAAAAAGATAATAAATATTTAATTAGAAATAAAAATAAATATAAGAATGTAATTCAAAACTTTTAGAAATGCAAAAGAAAAAAAAAACCTTCAACTTTAGGATAATTAGATTTTATCCACTCAAATTTTAGAAACTTGAAATTAGAACATTAAACTGCACAAAACCTTAGAATTAACATCCACAATCCACTTAATTATTCCTTTTATTAAATTATATGGGGGGTTTTTATAAACTTTTTAAATCAGAATCATAATATTATTATATTTTCGTTTACCTTGTCATTTTTTTGAACATAATTTTAAACTCATTTTCATGTCTTTAATTAAACTTTTGTATAATTAATTTAATTTTTATTAATTATATAACAAAAAAAATTATGTGAAAAAAATAACTTAATATACTAACATAAAATAATAATATAATTTGTGTTTAAAAAGTTAATGGACCAAATTATAATTTGATAAATCAACTAATTAAGTAAATAACAATTGTTAATTCTAAAATTTTATATAGTTAAGATTCCAATTCTAAGTTTTGAAAGTTGAAAGGGGTAAAATCTAATTACACTAATGTTGACAGTTTTTTTTTTTTTTTTTTCTGTTGCATTTTCCTTAATTTTTAAATAAATAAGGAAGCAAATATAAGTCAGGAAATACTTTTTCATAAAAACAATATTTCTATTTTATAAGGTAATGTTGGTGTTTAATTAATTTCATCATGTCCATTGGGAATTGAACTCAGGAGTTAACTGTCCACTTGGAGACATAATACAACCAAAGCTCAAAGCTTAAGTTAAACATCTTTTCATCATGATTATTTATACAAAAAGGTGCAAATGATTATAAGCTTTAGTTTAAAGGAATCGTTGAATTTAAATGTCAAAGGAGAAGCCTTATAGTAATTCCAGAGAAAATGTTAAACTACAGTTAGTAGATAATGCATGGGAAAACTGCCATGGTTTTCTTCTCTCTATATTTCCACAAAAGAATAAAGCAGTAACTCTTTTTTCCAAGAAACTGTTTGATTGATTCAATGGAACATGCAAAGGCAAATCTAACGTAATATAAACTTATGAGATACTAATCCCATAGAATTCTCAACTTTATCAAATAGAAGTTAGTCAAAAGTTATCAGATTGCTGAAGATTGAGAAAATAGAGGTAAGAGCCGATTTTATTCACTAATCCTTTTCACATTATGGAGGGTTTAGTGAGAGAAAGTTCAGAAGATTGGAATTTTAACGGCTCCTGTTAACTGAGAAGATAGCAAAGCCAAAAGTTTCCACAGAGGTTGAGAACTTGGAGAGATAATAAAGTTAAATCTAACGTTGCACCTCACAAAGTAGTTAATGATGGACCTTTCTCAAAGCTTTTGAAAGGTATAAAATAAAGATGCAATGGGGTTGCTAGTGCTTGTCTTGGGGACCATTAAGAATTTTTGTGGGTCCAATTTGAAGAAGAAACGCCTTAACTATGGAGCTTTAACGCACTCTATTTGACTCTTGTTGTCGTCTTAGAGTTCAAACATCTTAACATTATAATAACATGTAGCCTTAGCATTGCCTTTAGCTTTTCTTTGGAGTATGGGGAACCATTGGCATGGATGGCATTTGGTTATGTTTTCGCTGGCATTCACTTTCATGTCTCTAGGAATAGTTTTACCAAATTTTGTGATTAACTTAATCTTCTTTTTCATAATTAATCATCAGTCGTTGGAGTAAAATACTGTGTGCACAGCTCGCTGATTAAAATTTTGAGTTAAAGTTGTAATTGTGATAACATTTTTTAAGAGATGAAATCAAAAATTTAATCTTTCAAATTGGCCTTTACTTGCAATTTCTTCATTTATTAAGGTGTTATTATTAGTTTCATAATTTCGTGTCGTTCACATAAAATAGTTTATCCAGCTCTCTAATTCCATTATAATTCAGATGAAAGATGTTTATATAATAATATAAATATTCAATTGACTGTTAAATTACAATTTAGCAAGAATGTTGCATCCAAGAGAGAAAATGACATCATTTCCAAATTTCTTTAAGTAAAATAACATATTAAATCCCTAACTTTCAAACTTCAATTTTTCTAGAAATTTAAGAATTGCCATCATTTTTTCTTCTCTTGATTGTAACATTCTATTCAATTTGTAATTTAACAAATTAATTAGGCGCTTAATATGTTGTGTGAGTATCTTTTATTTGACTAATAGTGAAATCATGATATAAATGAAAAGATTATTTTATTTAAACCATATGAAATTAAAAGATTATTTTATTTAAATAATATAAAATCAAAATACTACTAATTTCACATCCATAAAATTAGGAATGAATCGCAACTGAAGGATAATTTGGAGATTTTATCCTCTCTAATATCATATATACAACAGAAAGAAAGATTAAGTGCAACCAAAAACCTGCATGCACAGGTAATTAGTAAGAGAATTTTTTATCATTTAGACTAGATGGTTTAACAGTAAAAGAATAGTAAAGATAGATAACTAAAATAGTGATGAAAAGAAATGTAAACTTAGTGTCAATTGCATCCCATTTTGTTGCAGCAAAGAAGGGAACTTCCTATTTCGTCAAATTTCATAGCCATAATCATGTAAGGCTATCTGCGGTGGGAGTTGCTTTAGGAAATGCTTAACTTAAGCAATTCAATTTAAATAATTTTTATCACTATAAAGCAATTATCAAAATACAAGTCATTACTATAATTGCTTATTAAGCAACTGCATTTTAATATTAAAAGTGATTAAAAAATCTAATTGCAGAAGTGAAATAAGTTATGGGACCCATTTAAGAAATTTGATAGAGTTGCATTATTATGGGATAAAGTTGCTTGAGTTGCTTAAAGGAGTGCAAAATGATGTGGCAGTGTGGAATCCAGTAAAAAATTAATAAACAAAACTTAAGCAACTCTTGTAAAATACTTGCATAGTAGATAGCCTAAGTGCTCTTCTATGTTACACGGACATAGATATGTGAACACCAAAAAATACAGACACGAATACGGTGATACGACATTTTCAAAAAATATAGGATATCAACATGTGAGGGATATCTGTAAATAATAAAAATATAGGAATATATTTGAAAATATTAAAAAATATTATGCTTATTTGTAAATATATATATTATAATTATTATTTTTTCATACTCATAATATTAAATAACAAGACATAACAAATAATAAACTGAAAATCGAACTTGACAGACGTGTTAAATAGGAAATACGTGTTCGAACTTTTTGAAATTTCGGACATGACCCCGGAATCGAGCTTAACACGTGTGTCGAAATAGGGAACGAATATCTGAACTTTTTAAAATTACGGACATGATCTCGACACGTTTTATGTCGGTGTCGATGAATGTCGGTATCGTTTTCGACACTGATACACGAACACGGCTGCTATATGAAAAGTATCGATGTATCAGTGTATTGTAGGTGCTCTTTTATTCTAAAAATATCAATGTTACGATTTTATTTCACCAAAATGTACATAGAAACTCATAATCAGAGGTCCTACGTGCGTGGAGGAGAAGCATGCTGTATATATCTTTCACTTAGTTAAAGTTTTGGCAGCAAAAACAGTAACTTTTGCACTGTGAAGTAAAAGAGAGGATCGATCTTAGCTTAGAACCAATAAAAGCAAAGACAAAAGGCAGGGCAAGCTAGTTCCTTCATCTTCAAGCTTCAAAGAGATAAAAGGGTTTCTCTGATTCATGTCGAGCATGCATGGTCATCTACATGCATAACATCATTCGTTCCATACATGCATGCCCATAAAGGTGGAACCCCACTCTCCTTTGCATGAACACACGCAAAGATAAAAAGCCCTAAATCATAACAGCCAAAAGCCTCCTTCTACCACTCCGCTTTCACCAAAGGAGCCGAGAAAAAACCAAACTCCATTTTAGAAGCACCATAACTGTCATAACAGCTTTTCTTTTCTCCTCAAAACCTCCATTGCTGATTGAACTAGCTATGAGAGTTCCCGTTTCATCCCCACAGACACAGACCAGCCAATCTTCAAACCCCAAACCCAGTATCATCAACAACAACAGCAACAGCCACAACAACAACAACAACAACAACGCAGGCCGAAACACCGACCTGATCCAAACCCCTGCCAATATCAACCCAGGCTTGTGCTACGAACCAACTTCTGTTCTCGACCTGTGCCGGAGCCCGAGCCCCGGCTCGGTCACCGAAAAACCGACTGAACACACCGGCGCTGTTACTGATTCTATAACCAAGCAAGAAGAGCCTCTAGAGCTGGACGAGCATGCGCTTCATAATCTTGATTGGGATTCCATCATGAAGGATTTGGGTTTACATGACGACTCAGGCGCACCGGTTTTGAAGAGTATTCCCCAACCCAACCCATGTGAACCTCATGTTTCGCACCTCCCTGAGTTCCCACCTTCTCAGGAACCATCGTTCGATCACGCTGCTGATTTGAGTCTGTCGGAGATTTACTCGAATCCAAATTTGGGTTTCAACTTCAACACTTTCGATCATTTGGTTCATGAGTTTAACCACAACAACAATTGGAACAACGGGTTTGATTTCATCGAAGAGCTGATTCGTGCGGCTGATTGCTTCGACTCGAGCCAGTTACAACTCGCTCAGGTGATATTGGAGCGGCTCAATCAACGTCTTCGGTCGCCGGTTGGAAAACCTCTGCAGAGAGCGGCGTTTTATTTCAAAGACGCTCTGCAATCCCTTATCTCCGGTTCGAACAGGACTCCAAGGATTTCTTCGTCGGTGGAAATTGTTCAGACCATCAGAACCTTCAAGGCCTTCTCGGGAATCTCCCCGATCCCCATGTTCTCCATCTTCACCACCAACCAAGCTCTCCTGGAAGCCTTTCATGGCTCATCGTTTATGCACGTCATAGACTTTGATATCGGCCTCGGTATTCAATACGCTTCTCTGTTGAAGGAAATCGCTGAAAAAGCTGAGTCGTGTAAAATGAACTCGCAGGTGCTTCGAATCTCTGCCGTGGTGCCGGAAGAATACGCTGTGGAGAGCAGGTTGATCAGAGAAAACCTGAACCAGTTCGCTCACGAACTCCGAATCCGAGTGCAAGTCGAGTTCGTGCTGATGCGAACCTTTGAGATGCTGTCGTTCAAGGCCGTCAAATTTATAGACGGAGAAAAAACCGCTGTTTTGTTCTCTCCAACGATCTTCCGCCGCCTTGGCACAACCAACAACATCACGGCGTTTCTCGGCGATGTTCGCAGGGTTTCTCCGAGTGTGGTTGTTTTCGTAGATAGTGAAGGATGGACGGAAGCTGTAGGAGCGACGTCGTTTCGTCGGTCAGTGGTTAACAGTCTGGAATTTTATTCCATGATGTTGGAGTCGTTAGATGCTTCTATGGCGGGTGGAGGTGGGGATTGGATACGGAGAATTGAGATGCTTTTGCTGCGTCCAAAGATTCTGGCGGCAGTGGAAGGTGCTGGACGGCGGGTTTCGCCGTGGAGGGAGGTGTTTTACGGGGCCGGAATGAGGCCGGTGCAGTTAAGCCAGTTCGCGGATTTTCAAGCGGAGTGTTTGTTGGCGAAAGTCCAAATACGGGGTTTCCAGCTGGCAAAACGACAGGCTGAGTTGGTGCTCTTCTGGCATGACCGGGCCATGGTTGCCACATCGGCTTGGAGGTGTTAGATTATGAAAAAGCCAAACAGAGAACGGAGGGGGTTTACTAGGTTCATAAAAATGTAGTTTTTAGTTTATGATAAAATCCAAAAAAAAAAAAAAAGTGGGGAATTTAGTACATAAAATTGTATTTATCCTGAAGCATTTTGTTTTGGTGTAGTTTTGAATTGGGGGATGAGGTGTCTTTTAGTTGGTTTTCCAATGAAAGAAGTATGGAAAATCTATCTATCTTAATTTTATGTTTTGGTAGAGAAGAAGAAATGAAGAGGGGTCATATGAAATGCTGCATATTCTGTTTGGAATAAGATTTTGTCGTCTGCGTTTCTTCATATCTGTATTAGCTCTCTCTGGTTCTAATTGGGGTATTGGTGCTTTGCTCTCTCACCAAACCGCCACCATTAATAGAATAGGAGCACGTATCTGGGAATGAACATTCTATGCTACATCCAAACAAATTCTAAACTTAAAAGTAATTTGCACAAAGTTCTAAATTCTAACTTTCACATTACTGTTGTATTAAAAAAATAATAATAATAATAAAAAAGAACCTAACCATTTTTATTTTTTTAAAATTGATGCTCCTCCCTTTCATTTATTAATACTCAATTGCTTTTATTCCCTACAAAGGGTGATTTCAAGACTTTGCTCCTTCAACTCTCGACTCTTGCAAGGGATTGATGATTGAAATTTGATAGTATTATGTTATTTCTCACTTTTTTGAGATGTTCATCTTATTTTGTCAAAAAATATTTTTAATAAATGAATTTTATTTACTTGTAAATAAATAAAAAAAATTTGTTACTTGTATACCTTATGTTAATAAAATAGTATTTGATAATATGATAATAAGAAAAAATAACTTTTTTTTTTAAATAATAGATATTTTCTACCGTACTTTTTATATATTAACAATCAACAAATAAAATATTTTGTTATCATCTTAATATTTTATAATTATGAACACAACTAAAATTATTCTTGAAGAAACAGTTTTTTTGTAAAACCAATAGGTCCAAAGTCTTTACCTTTTGCTTATTAGTTGTGAAACTAACCTTGCTCCTCTCTCCGGATGCAAGCTTTTGCAAATCCAATCAGAGCAGAAAACTGATATGTGCCACTTTACATGCATGCCATGCATGCACCAGACCACGTCTTAGGCCGAGAGGGAAGACTTGGTCAAATGTGTTTTGTTTATTGAGTTAGTTATTAAGTAAGGGCCCTGTTTGATACACTGTATAAGATAAGGCTTAATAATATAAGACCTGATAAAATTTTAATATTATACAGTATTTAATATGATACTGTATAAGATATTGTATTGTATAATATAATACTATATTATATTTGGTGATGTACTGTATAATATTGGATAGGATAAAAATTAATTCTTTTGACAAAAATATCATTTACTTAAAAATATACTATATTCATTTAAATTTATCATGTTATATTATTTTTTAAAGAAATAAAGGTCCCATGATCCAAAAAAAATGAAAAGAAAAAAAACTCCATGACCTCATGTACATTCATGTTCATTTACCAAAGAAAAAAAGAAAACATGCAAGGTCTGTACACAATTTCATACTAAATTTATCAAGTATACAAAAAAGGTCCCTATAGCTGGGGATTCTACAAACACCACCAAATTATAAATACCATGTGTTCTTCATTGTTATATGTTTGGAATTTTATTTTCTCTTATTTGTTATATG
>JANHAO010022499.1:0-12184 GCA_026873985.1 Saraca asoca
ATTCTTACACTATATACACAAAAATTACAAGTGATATAAATCAAATACAAGTGTATATCAATCTCCAATGAGATAAGGGCAAGATTTGTGTTCATTCGGCATTCTTTAATCAATCTTTAACTGTTTGAATTGGGACCAACAAACTCAAATCCTTCACCTTTCTACCATGATCGCCATGCTATTTTTGTAGCATTTGAGGTAATTAAAAACAATGAAAATAAAACTTATGCATTTTTAGTTATAAATTCAAGATTAATGTAAGTTCTAAATCATATATCCTATTCAAGCCATTAGCCCATTGATATTATTAAAGTTGTTGTTCCTTCTACCATCAAAATTTCAAGCATCAAGACTCCAAAACTAAAGACATTTGATTTCATAGAGAATATGCCTTGAAATGCATACTCGGGACACATGTATCCACTTTCACAATGGTGAATTAAAACCTATTAATTTGAAACAAATAAAAATTTTCTAAAAATTTGAAAAGCAACCACTAAATTTATCCCAAAATTTGTTTGTCCACTTACTAGGTCCTAACAATGATTAATTAAAACCAATTAGTTGGAAATGGGTAAAAAAATTTAAATTTTTTATTTCAAAAGCAACCACTAAATTTATCCCTAAGTTTGTTTATCCACTTACTAAGTCCCATCCATTTGATGGTAGGCATTTGCAACTAAAATGACCTTGTCAAGAGTGAGTACATGTTTTCGTAGTATGTATTTTAGGGCATATTCTCTGTGAAATCAAAATGTCTTTAGCTTTGGAGTCTTGATGCTTGAAAATTTGAGTGGCAAAAGGAACAACTTTAATGATACCAATGGGGCCAAGGACTCTTGTACGATATTTGAGTTCAAAACTTACATTCAGCTTTAATTTATAGCTAAAAATACATTTGTTTTATTTTCATTTTTTAATTAACATAGATGATATGAAAACATGCATGGCAATGGTGGCAAAAAAAGTGAAGGATTTGAGCTAATAGATCCAACAATCAAAGATTCATCTTTTTCATTACAATCCATAGTAATTATGCACGTCAAGATTTTGAGTGTAGAAGATTTTCAAACAGATAGACTAACTATTTCAAAAGCAATTTCTATAATAACAAATGAAAGCATCATTTTCAAATCTAAGTCCTTGTCCCTTCTAAAAATGGTTGCTTGGTCTACTATCTTCCAAAAATGTACATTTTATCCCAAAATTTTATACATGAAAATTATTTATTTCTAACCTTTATGTTTCTTTTTCATACAAAAAATAATGGTCATGGTGGACACTAACAACAAAGTAATCAAAACTAAAATTGTGATCTATATCCGTTTCTTAGAGGAAGGAGGAGGAAGGGTGGTTGTGGTTCCTGTTATTAGGTTCTAAAGATTCAATAATGTGAAAATCTAAAAACTAGGGAACTAAAGGATGACTAAAATGAAATTGTTGAGTTCTAAAAGATAAGTTAAGAGACTCAAGGTCAAGTAAAAGCCAAAAAAGAAAAAAAGAAAGAAAATGAAGGAAAAATAAATGTATTAATAGTTTAATTTTTATTTAATTCGTTATTTAAAACATCTACCTACACAAAGATATGCATTCTAGTGAATGTTGTGTTGGATTTGTCATTTGAGTTTCTTTTTGACTCGTGCTAGAAGTCTAGAATTTTCTTTTAGTATTCTACTAAAAGTACATTTATAAAGAGTAAAATCAATTTGGAACTTCATGTAGTTCTAAAAATTATGAATTTCTTATCATAATGTAACAAGATATAGAAACCAACCATTTTTTATAGCATATTTAGTCGTTGCAAAACCTGTAACACCATTTTCAAATCTAAGTCTTTGTCTCTTCCAAAAATGGTAGCCTAGTTTACTATCTTCCTTATATCCTAGACAACTAAAGTCATTCCAACACATAATTGTACAATCAGTAAGGCCAAGGCTTTTGTTGAAATCAAAATAAACAAAATCTACAACATCAAAACCATAAAAGGTCCAAACAATAACTCAAACGTTGGCTTGTCATCCCCGCTACTGCACTTTGGTTGGCTCCATTCTACACATCCCTCATCTCTATTGCAACCATAGCATAAATCCTAAAATGAGATCTTGAAATGCTCAATGGTTAACATGCCATCATACCCTATCCATCATTTAACGAATGTATAAGATTGCCATCAACATTCTTTTTAAGGGAATAGATAAGGAACCCCTTGTCTGAATTTATTTTGCATTTCATATTGCAAGATTGAAATAATAAACTATAATTAGCCTCCAAACGTTCAAAGATTTGACCTTTCAATGCCCCACTTGTCCAAAAAATTACCTTTTGTCTTCTAAGAACCAACTAAAGATCCTTAGGGTTCCATTCAAGAATGAAAAATTATGGAGATAGGTCATATTTAGCCAACCATGAAGTAAGTGACCAATTTCTCCTAGTTTTATAATTGACAGCAAATTTCATACCAGAAAAAAAAAAAGGTGTAAGAAGGATGATAAAGTTTTCCCACAATATCCTTTCGGCTAGGCCATTTAAATTCACTTCTTATAGGACAAGATTGCCATTATCCCACAAAGTAGCACTCGTATTATTGTTATAGATCAAGTTACTTGGGTACATATCTATAGGGTCTTCAATGCTTTGGTTAATGAAGAAAGCTTCTAGTTCAATCAATAATGAGAATCTCAAAATCATCAACAATGGGCTTTTCTCTACCAGCTATATAAGGAATTCTTAATAAATGTAGCTGCTTTTCTTTATGTCAAATTGCTAAGTGACTATTGTTGGTATTTTGGGGTTTCAAGAATCTTAAGGTAAAGTTCCCAAAAGTTGGGTGAAGTTGAGTACATCTTGTTGCTTAAGAGTATTTGTGGCTTCAATGGTTGACAAAAGGCAAGCAACAATAAAGAACAAGATAATGTACTCCATAGGACTTCTCTTAGTCATTACTTTAATAACTATAATGACCAAAACCTAGAATAGTATAGAAAAGAGATAGAGAAAGGTAGAATAACACTTTAGAGAAAGAGATATGCTTAGTCATGATCCACACAAATGGTGAGTATTATCCTGAGCTCTTCCTTATAGGTTTTGAAATAGAGTGAAAAGGACCAAGTTTGCTTGGCTTATTACTTTTGAACTTTTTGTTTGTGGCCTTCTATTTTAATTTCTTTGAAGATAGTAAAAATGGGAAATTATATCAATTTAAATACTTGTTTTGACCTTTGAGGTATGTTTCCCATAACCAAAATGACTTGAGTTATCACATCTAGTAATGAGAGATGAAAAGAAGCAAAATCTAATGATGGAATGCTTAATTTATTTGAAAGTAATTCATGCCTTTCAAAATTTAACCCAATTTATTAAATCCATGCATAAAATACAAAACAGGAAGGGTCATGTATAACAAGAAAGTGTCTACTAAACAAATATAAGTTAGAGAAATTGGTATAAAGGTTTTGAAATAAAGTGAAAAAGTGTCATGATCTAAATTTCTATCGAATCATGACTAGCATGAAGACATCTTGCCAATGCCTCCACCAACCTATTCAATTTCTTTTTACTAGTAACTAAAACAGAAATTTATTTTTAGTAAGTACCATTACGACATGAATCTAAGGAGTTTCTTTTTTCACTCCTTTTTTTTTAATTTAAATTCACTTATATTGGTTTTTTAGCTAGAAAACTTGTATTTTCAAACAATTCTAATTCATAATATTTGAGAAATTTTCAATTCCACAATGAGTTTTAAGATAACCACACATCACCTCTATTACTCTTGTGGCTTGCTCACCATTACATAATCATGTAATCTTAATATGTTTTTATATATTAGTCTATGATGCTTATACTTGTGGCCTTTTAGTCATCATATCAACATATACTCTTCACAAATTCCTTATTGTACATATATGTACTCAAAGTATTGTATAATAATATTACCAAGCCATCTTTCATAAAGCAACAACACAACCAATTGTTTTATAAGGATTATTTCTAGTGCTTACGACATGTAGCACAATAGTGTAGCAATAATGGATAGCTTAAAGCAAACAGACTGATGGTAAAAGTACATGATCACAGCACACAAGTACCCCTACAGAATCCCATTTAACTTTGTATTGGGTAGTAATAACCTCTAAACTCTTCTATCTTAGTGTAGAAATTCTTAACATAACAAGGTATCCCTAGACCATACTCTAATAACATCTCTATGACAATCGAAATTTTTACCCAGCCATGACTAGTGTGAAGACTAGTTACCAACGCCTTCATTAGCCTTTTTAATTCCTTTTAACAAGTAATTGAAATAGAAATCTATTTTTAGCAAGTACAATCATTAGTGCACCTTGTAAGTCCCAAGCCTATTATTTTTAATTAGCCCAAAATCCCCATTCTAATTTGATTTTGTGATTTGCTTTTGAAACCCATTAAAGATTACTTATATATTCTAGGGGAATTTTTATTTTCTGAAACAAGAATTCTGTCACGCCCACTTAAGGAACATGACTGACATAGGAAAACCATTACCAAATAGCTTTCCACAGCCTTACAAAACATAATCATGCACTAGACTTAGGACGACGTATGCATGACTATTTAGGACCAATGATTTAAGTTATATGTCAAGTAATTTGTAAGATCAAACTCTACTAACCACTATTTTTTTCAACTGATACGAATCCCATACATAGGCCAACATGAGACACATGCAACATATTAATGGATACAATGACTCATGCGGCGAGACTATGAGCTAGTACCTTGGCTTGTCCAATGATTCAATTCATTGCCATCATAACTTCACTACTCTTCTTAGCCTGCAAAATGTTTAGGAAAGGAATGAGTCTTTTGACTCAATAAGTGAATAAACTACTAAAACTTGGAACCTAAGACATAATTTATTAAAAGTTAAAAAAAAAACATTCATTTTCTCAAAACAAGCCAAGCATTATAAATTTGCAAAATGATAAATTAGGAAAATATATTCATCTTTAAAAAAATACTTTCTAATAGACAATAATAATCTAAATCTCAAACTTTCAAATGCAATATTCTTTACTAAAACTAGTTCAATAAAATAATTATTTCATGATTCAATATTATCTTCTTTTTTTTATATAAAATAGCAATCTTATACGGATAATCCAAACCTCTAGGAAAGCTTATTAAATTGAGATCAAGGTATCCAAGAACCTAATATCAAATATTATACCACATATATCTACCTCACTTTATCCCTCCATTAATTATCCTCCCCTTATCTCTCTACCAATTATAATCCTATCGTATGCTTCCTACTATAGCCATGATGATTCAATGTTCAAGTGCACTTAGGGTTTCCAAAAATGGGCTCCCATTGATCAACATTTTTTTTTTAAATTTATGTTTTCAATAGAAAATAATCATTTATGACAACTTTAAACATAAGAAAGTCCACAAGTCTGCATAACATACAACTTTCTTTTTAAAATTTCAAAGGCTGCCTTTCAAGCCAATAGTGAATAAACATTTAGAATTTGAATCTATTTTTACTCGTCAAAACATTTATATATGAAACTATAAATCAACTTTTAAATTCACAATATATTGACTTAAATAAATTCATTTTCTAAACATAACATAAATTAAAGATCACTACCATATACTTTGTCTGGACCAAATATGCATATGAACATTCACAACAATTTTGCATAGAGTTGTCAGTAAGACAGAAATATGGAAATGATTTCATATTCACATGCAAAAAGAAATTATCAACATTAATTGTAAGTTAGAGTAGAATATCCACTTACCTTGCAAGCACACAATGTGTTTTTTTGAATTTTAAACTAGTCAAGAGAGACAATATTGCAAAGTCACTTTCATCTAAGATTATTTATCAATTTTTTTTTAGTTTCTAATTATCCTAATCACAACACTTCATCAAATTTAAAAAATCATAGGATAAAGAATTTAAGTTTTCAACAAAAGTACATAACTACACTTAAAAAAGATTTTGGTCTCATTCTTAACTCAAAATTTCCTCCTAATGAGTACCTAATTAATCATTTGAGGAGAATCCAATCAACTCAAGAAACCTGGTTGGGTTCTACCTAAGAAGTCCACTATAGGAGGGAGCAGAGCAGCAATTCATCTAGACCAGTAGTTAGGCTGGCATCAAGCTAAAGAGCCGACATTTAAGAGAAGCCAACTAGCTAGTTCGTCCAGCTCTAGGGCTTGTTGGCCACGAAAGAAGGGTGGAAACAGACTTGAGTTGGGAATAGAATGGCAACATGAAGGGATTGAATTAGAGAAAGATGAAGTAGAAGAGTGGATTGCAAAGGGAAGGGTGGTTTTTGAAAAATGAAGGAAGAGAAGATTAAAGGAAAAGAAATGAAATAAGGATAAAGAAACAATAAGGAAAAAGAATTTGTGGTGGTAATGGGTTGAATGAGACAAAATGTCCAGTGAACCTCCACCACTACTGGAGAAAAAATCTGATGTTATATTAACAAAAGAATCAAGATTGTTCTTGTTTTTACAGTAACATTAACTGAGTTAATTTCTAACACAATAAAGTAAAACACTAGCACCCGAACACTTCATTTTATTTATGGAGATTGGTATAACTAAAATGTATAATTAATTTATGGTAATGAAAGTTTAAAAGAACATATTTAATTCACATAAATTAAGTGTAATAAGTATATATACATAAGTTTCTAGATTGCCTGTCATTAAAACTAGTATATTATTAATATACACAATGTAACTAAAGTAATTAGAAATGCATTTTAAATTCACTTCGATTAAATCCAAAATTTATTATAATATAATAAAATAAATTTACATAAGTTTTAGATTATAAATTATTAAAACTGAGATATATTTCAAAAATAGAGTATTAAATATGTTTACCATAAAATCTAAAATCAAATTAAAATGAAACTTCAATAACATTTAATAATGCTTAGGCCATAAATCTTGCTATAAAGTAAAATAAATGTTTATTTAATAGTTAAAATAAATGATAATTTCAGCATTTAAACAAATCTTAATAATTTATCTATTTATTTACTACATATTTTTTATAATAATTTCTAAAGTGGTTTTGATAGGTTAGAACATAAGAAATAAATACTACGGAATTATAACTTTTTAGATAAAATTATTTACTAAAAATTTTCAATGATATATTTTAAAAACCTTATATGTATAAATTTTAAGTATTGATAATTTGCAAATGAAATTTTTAGAGAGGTTATTAAAAAAATGGTTTTATGTGTTTCTTATTCTCAAGTATTTGATAGCTCCGTAGCTCTTCCTTGAGACTCCTAGTTCTCTCACTTCCAACTCATAATCTATTCTTAATTTCCCCTTAGGTACTGTATTTCATTGGTTTTGTCTAGTTGCTCTACTTATCCCAAGGTGATGCCTTCAACAAAATTGAGCTTTTAATCTAATCCAACCTCAATACTTGACTCATAGCTACAAAAATAGGGAACCCTGCATAGCTCTGGTTCAAACAAGATAGACACGTCCATTGGATGTACTTTCAAATCAACTCAGTAAATGAATCAACTTTGAAAGTTAAAGATGGATAATATGAAAGATAAAGGAGTTGAATTATCTAACATGTAATATAATCATATGGAGGTTCAAAATCTGGTCATAAAGTATATCAAATGTTTATTTAAAGGTTAAAATAAATTATACTTTCAATGTTTAAAACAATCCTAATAATTTATTTATTTTCTATATATTTTTATAATAATTGTTAAAATAATTTTGATAGGTTAAAACATTAGAAATAAATACTACAGAATTATAATTTTTTGGATAAAATTATTTACTAAAATTTTTTATAGATATATTTTACAAATGCTACACATATAAATTCCAAATATTCATGATTTATAAAAAGAAATTTTTATGGAGGTTATTAAAAGAAATGGTCTTATGTGTTGCAAATTGATGCATTCTTGCAGTCAATTTAACATGCCTATATGCTGAGTGAGTGATGATATTATTATTTATTATTTTACTTTTCTTTATGTATTTCTCTATCCATACATATTTGACTATGGTAATAGAACACTAAAACTTATCCTCTAAAACATCCTTGATGAATTCCATCTCTAGATGAAAGGGGAAATTGCATGGCTAGCCTGTAATAATTAAGTCTAACAATGTGTATATATAGAATTATTTATTCCCAGCTTATGTGAAATGCTTATAGAATTCCTAACTAAGCTAATTATACATAACTTTTAGTTAAGTCTAACAATGTGTATGTATAGAATTATTTATTCCCAGCTTATGTGAAATGTTTATAGAATTTAGAGCATCCAGCATGAGCATAAGTAAAGCTTACAAGCATGTAAAAGAAGCATAAAATTGAGAATACAGGTGTGTAATAAAGCATATAGAAAAATATATATGATTATTTATAAAACTTACTGGTATTACATGCTTTTGGCTTATACATACCATGTAAGTAATTTTAATTTTCTATGTACAATTGTGATATGCACAATTTTCATAACTGATCATATATATATTATAATTTTATATTCGTAATTATAATATATGTGATCAACTATAAGATTATCAATATATTGATGATAGATACCATATATAAAATTATTTTTCTAACTGATCATATATATTATTATTACACATATAAAATAGGATTTATAAATAAATATATATAGTTACAATTATACATACCATAAAAGTAATTTTAATCTTATATATTGATAAATCAGAAAATCTTTTTAATTTTAACAGTCATTCAATCATAATATCAAAATATTTGATGATAGTATTAGACATATTTTTCAATTTAGAGGTAAATTTCAGAAAATTATAAGTAATTATATGGGAATTCAAGTTCTTACGGAATTGAGTTATTTTGTTATTGGATTGCCTTTTTTCAAATCTCAAAGTGAATAAGTCAAATAAAAAAAATATCAATCTTAATGTAAAAATGACAATTCAATGATGAAAATATTCAATTAACTAAAAGCTTGAACTTCTCATAAAATTATCCTAAAAATTATTTTGATAATTTTGAATGATACTTAAACAACATATGTGTAACTTAAATATAATCATTTTTAAAACAAAGTTTAGAAATAGGATATATATTACTTTATTTCAACGTTGAAATATGTCACCAATCTTCTTAAGTGCTTAAACATAAAAAAATAATAACAATTTTTTTTAAAAAAAAATAACAGTTTAATATTCCATTTTCACGTCTAGAACGAAAAATATTATTATAAGTAAGTCTTACAGTAAAGCCAAATGTTGATATTTAGATAATCTCCATAGAAACATAACATTAACAAATTTATCATTTGATATGTGAAATAAATTCAATAAATATAAGCATATAAATGGCTTTATCAATTAGCATCAGAAGAATAAATAACAAGTTATATGAATTTTATGTCATAAATTATACGTAAAATTCAGCCTAATATTTTGTCATGAAAATGGTATACCTATAAATGAAGGGTGGGTTCTTTGATGTGCAAAAAAATGGTCAGTAGACAATATAATCTTATACATTGATAAATACAATTGTAATTATCAATATATAAGATTAAAATTACTTATATGATATGTATAATTGTAACTATATATATATTTATAAGTCCTATATGAATTTTATATGCATAATTATAATATATATATCAGTTAGAAAAATAATTTTAATTTTAAATATAAAAATATATATGTACCATTGTAACTATATATATTTATAAATTCCAAACATTGCTTTGTCCACTACAGAGGCTTTAACTCCAAAATGCCGGAGCTTTGAAAAATAAATGACGGGAATGTGAGAGAGTTAGTGGGAAGCGAGGGAGAACACCATGAGTTTTTTCTTACAAAATAAAGTCATCATGAAGATAAAGGCAAAAGACTAGTTCGGCTTTCTGTATTTTATAAATGACAAAAGTCATAAGGGAGACAAAAATAAAAAACTAGTTTGGTCTACTATGTTTTATAAACGAAGAAAGCCCTGAAGAAGAGGAAAACGAAAGACTTGTTCGATCTTTTGCATTTTATAAATGAAGAATTCATGATAAAAATGAGAACGAAAGATTGGTTTGGTCTTCGCTGCTTCTGGAAGGAGGGAGGCTTTTAAAAAGAAAAAGAAATAAATAATTATAAGTTTAATCCCAAAGGAAAATTTTAAAATTTCGTAAATTTTGGCATTCATTAAAATTTAAAAACTTACAGGATTATAATGGAATTATAAAGATAAAAATAAAATTTTGAACATCTAAAAAAGAATTATCCCAAGTCATTTTAAGCAAATTGGGTATGTTTTAGTGGGTAAATCGTACTACTTTTATTTATCGTGCTTACAGACACTTTTCTAGTGGAAGAGACTCCAAGAAGTTTAGCTATTTTATCTAGTTATATAGAACTTATCACAATATTTTAAACTCATACTAGTGTATCAATATTAATCTTTTATCTTATTTCACTTTAATGCAAGTTACTTAATGGCCTATGATTTATATCATACATATTCAGTTTTCAATGAGGATTTACAGAAAATTAATTAAACATAAAAGGGTTTTAAAAGTATAATTAGTCTCACTATAGGTTTTATGGTTTTTTATTATTATTATCAAGTTGTTAGACACTACATAATATTTTC
The DNA here is from genome assembly GCA_026873985.1 of Saraca asoca. Taxonomy (NCBI): domain Eukaryota; kingdom Viridiplantae; phylum Streptophyta; class Magnoliopsida; order Fabales; family Fabaceae; genus Saraca; species Saraca asoca. The sequence goes on from JANHAO010022499.1 coordinate 10,658, forward strand.
TTTTCATTTATTTGAAAATATAATTATCCCTCTGTTATTTCTAATATAATAAGAATAATTTTACAGGCCCTCCTTGAAATTTTAGGATATTGTAAAAGTACCAAATTTACTCAACTCACTTAAATTTTAGGATATTACAAAAAATACAAAGTTTGATCTACACTGCTGCTAATTTCTTTGATTGCGATAGAAAAGGGAAATTTTATTGATTTAGATACCAATTTTGACTTATGAGGTATGCTTCCCATGACCAAAATGGCTTTAAGTTATCAAATCTAGTAGTGAGAGATGAAGAGAAGCAAAATCTAAAAAAGGAAGGTTACACCTAACTTCTTTACCTGCTACTAAAGTTATTCCTAACAAATTCTATTGTATTTAATAATTAAAATCCTATTAAACGGTTATTGTTACTGTTAAGAGTTTTTAAGAAGTTTCTAAGAAGCCATCAAATTTGTTTTAGATTGAACAGAATATGAAGACTCAAGTTATTGTTTTTGGCCCAGTCAGCCTAGTTGCCTGGCTTTGTCACGTAATTTCCCATAGCAGGTTGCTTCTCCTTTTCTTGGTACTATATTGACCTTGAAAGAACGATCAAGTCAAGAAAATAATAAAGATAAAAACAAAATTTTGAACATCTAAAAAAGAATTATCCCAAGTCAATTTAAACTAATTGGGTATGTCTTAGTGGGTAAATTGCACTACTTTTATTTATCGTGCTTACGGACACTTTTCTAGTGGAAGAGACTCCAAGAAGTTTAGCTATTTTATCAAGTTATATAGAACTTGTCACAATATTTTAAACTCATACTATTGTATCAATATTAATCTTTTATCTTATTTTGCTTTAATGCCAAGTCACTTAAATGGCTTATGATTCATATCATACTTATTCAGTTTTCAAGGAGGATTTATAGAAAATTAATTAAAGTTAAAAGGGTTTTAAAAGTATAATTAGTTTCACTATAGGTTTTTTGGTATTTTTTACTATCATTATCAAGTTGTTAAACACTACATAATAGTTTCTTTTCATTTATTTGAAAATATAATTATCCCTCTGTTATTTCAAATATAATACGAATAATTTTACAAGCCCGCCTTGAAATTTTAGGATATTGTAAAAGAACCAAATTTACTTAACTCACTTAAATTTTAGGATATTACAAAAAATACAAAGTTTGATCTACATTGCTGCTAATTTCTTTGATTACGATAGAAATGGGAAATTTTATTGATTTAGATACCGATTTTGACTTATGAGGTATGCTTCCCATGACCAAAATGACTTTAAGTTTTCAAATCTAGTAGTGAAATCTAGTAGTAAGAGATGAAGAGAAGCAAAATCTAAAAAGGGAAGGTTACACCGAACTTCTTTTCCTACTGCATAAGTTATTCCTAACAAATTCTAATGTATTTAATAATTAAAATCCTATTAAACGGTTATAGTTACTGTTAAGAGTTTTCAAGAAGTTTCTAACAAGCCATCATTTTTAAAAGTATAATTAGTTTTACTATAGGTTTTATGGTATT
>JANHAO010022500.1:0-12188 GCA_026873985.1 Saraca asoca
CTTGAATATTTGTACATTTCAAAGGATTTTAATGATTTTTCTTGTGTTATTATCTTGATGAATATTTCCCATTATGTTATACTCTGCTTCAAATTTTAAGTTGTTGATTACTTTATTCTCCGATATGACTCTTCTAATGAATTAAAGCATTTGAATTTATTTAAGATTGTTTCTTTTAAACTATTAAGTAGTATCTTCGCATATACATGTTTTTCTACTTATATTCTGAATATAAATTGCAAACTAAGTTTTGGTTTTTTTATGGGATTATCTACTCACTGAGTTTCTGTGAAACTTACCCTATTATTCTTCCTATTTTTCAAAGCCTAAAGCCACCCCACCATTCATCCTCACCTGTCGGGTTCAGAATCTGCTCTTTTATCGAGTAGATTACTTCTTGTGGAGCTTAAAGGTATATTGATGGTATAAATTTTGGCAATTGGTATAGTTGAAATGTGCATATGTTTTGTCTGGATGTTGCCCTGTAGGTTATAGACTTTGTGTTGTTTGGGCTGCTATAGTCTTGATTTTTGTTATATAAGTTATGTATAAGGCATGTAGCCTTTGTTTGTTGTATGGGCCTAGTGCCCTGGGATTTGAAAAATAAAGGAAACTTTGTCGAATTTTCTAGAAATTAAATTGAGTATTTGATAAATACATCTATTTCATAGTACAATTTGTTACAGTTATGTTACATTAAGAGTATTTTCTACATTGTTAGGCTTGTAAAGAGTTTTCCAATAGTGACCTTTTACGCCGATCACGTGCCATGAATTGGGACATGACAAATGTATTAGAGATGTTTATAATATGTCTAACAATCTTTAATAACATATGTCATAAAGCCATCAAACAATATCTCATAATATTTTTTGTTCAATAAGTTTCATGCCATAGTCTAAAATTCTTACAATAATTTTATCACAAAATTATTTAAGAAATTTAAACTTACAAACTATGCATATTAACATAACCCCTTGACACAATCGTTTTACACACACACTACATTACATAGAGGTTATCAAGCATGATAAATAAGCAATAATGTAAAGTTTTATACATGCAACATTTTAGTTATATTCATTAGTTATATTCATAATAAGCAGGATTATCCAAAACATCCTTTTACTAAATCATAGACCTTTATTAATCAAACTAAGATTAATAATAAATAGTAGATTATTTTGATTTTGATGAATCATCATTTAAAATTATAAATAATATTATTGGTTTTAAGAGAACATATATCGCAACCTCCAAGGTCTTATAAAAATGTGAAATTTTGCAATTCATATATTCCTGATATAGAAAGAATATCAATTAAAACTCCATGATTTCTGAGAAAAATATTTATCTTTCATAAATACTTCAAAATATCATATAGTTCAAAAGAAGTGTTTATAAGTAATTTTTTAAACTTTAAAGACATTTGTATATGATAAAATTCAAAATTGTGCAGTCCCACAAATATCAATATCCTTAAAATAAGTTGGTGTATATCTATACAAAGATCATTTAACATAATCATGATAACATTTTGGGTTTTTACATCCATAAAGGATAATATTAAAAATTTTAATTTTCTTAACTAATCCAAAATATTGAAGCAATAATTAGAAAATAACAAATCATATAGTTTATAACCATACTAAAATATTGAAGTGATAATTAAAAAAAAAAGCAAATCAATACTAAAACTTTTGAAAAACAAATATAGTCTCTTCAAAATAATTAGAAGATTATAAATTCTTATAAACAAAAAAAGTTGAATAAGATAATTTCATAAATCATATAGTTTATCACCATGTTTCTTTTCTTATAATCCAAAACAAGAAAAACTTAATATATATATATATATATATATCATTTTAATATCATTAGAGTTTTGAATAGACCATAAAATCAAACAATCAATAAATTAAAGGTACATCAAAGTAATTCAAATAAATTATTTATCTATTTATCAATTTCAACCTTTGTAGGCATGACACTCCTTTCATACAAAACAATAATGCTCAAATGTCTTCACATATATATTACATGCTAAATTTTAAAATACATATTATTAATATCAATTAAAGCCAAAAATGACACACGCATACCTTGGTGTGAAAAGCATATATATTAACAAGAATATGTTTATATTAAATATAAAATAAAAATAAACTATGTTTTCAAAGAAACACAAGCTTATAACTGTATAGTCATTAGTTGGCAGAATATACAAGTTAAAATTCTCAAGTAAAGTAGTCAATACGATTAACTATTGAACATATATCTTCTTGTGGTTGACATATTTATATAATTATTAAAAATATCATGTGTAAAATTATTGTAGCGAAACAACCCAAATAAATTTTCAGAGAAATTATAATTTAATGAGTAATTATCTGTTGTTATAACATATTTCTTAAATTATAAGCACAGTCAATAATTTGTACATATGATCAACATTCTTAATTTAAAGAATTCTTATAAGTACACACTTCTAATATACATCCTCACAGATAATTTATTAAATATTTTCTTATAGAAATTAATCAAGTCAAACTATCTCTATTTATTCTTTTTATAATTTAAAATAATTCCTAGCCAACAAAAGTCTGATTAAACGTGCCAAAATATTACAAAAGGGATAATTATTAATAATAACATGAGCTAGTAATTATGACAAAATTTACAACAAGCTATTTGGATGACATTCACATTTCTTTAAGAAAACAAAATCAAACACTTGTGGGTAGAAATATAAACTTTTCTTAGAAGAAACAAAAATCTATCACCTGTAGGTAGAAAGATTTCTAATAAGGAGCATCATCCAAAAGCTCTATGTTACTTAAACTAACTTATATAATAATCTTATGTGGGCAAGTTATCATACAAACTAATTCAAATAACAAGAACATCCCAAAATTAAATAGAAGAATATAGCTTGATAAATGATCATTGTGGTATTATACATTCACAATCACTGATAAAGCTCCTATGGGACATGCCATAATTAATCATTATATCCCAAAATAAATATTTATCAAAAAATTTATTAGTTTAGTAAGTGAGCCATTATGATAACAAATACTCACTTTGCTAATAAAATTTGCATGAGATAAAACAATGTTGGAGATCAATTATCATATCTATATCCAATTTGATTCATATGTTTCCCAAGAAACAAATCAATTTAGTTTCAATTATTACAATTATCATGTAAGCAAATGATTCCATAACTTGCTTTGCTTAATAATATGGAGTATGAAAAAGACCAGTCAACCCTTTAGGGTGATTTATAAATACATATTGATATGTAATTTAACTCAGCATACACATCATGTGCAAAGTAGATCGAATCATATGATTTTTTTTATAACATGGAAGCCTCAATGAATTACATACCATAACACTTGGAATTATTATTAAAGTCATTGTCAAATGTTGAGTTTGATGATCTTATCATCTCCCAATTTCATGTTTCACCAAGAAACATGTAGAAAAATAAATAAATTCCATTAGTATATAAAAGGAACAATCACATAAGTGATTATATATCATGGAGTTAATATAAAATTAAAATCAAAATTAATAGAAAATATAATCATATCAATATTTTGATGATATCCAAAATAGACATCCTTTAAAATTGGAATTGCATCTTGACAGATAAAATACTTGTTACAACATATTGAGAAATTCAGTGTGACTTGATTTAATTATTTAAGAAAAGTTAATAGAATTAAATAATAATAAAAATAACAAGAAATTTATAAAATATTATGGGTAGCAATCAATTGTAATATCAAAATATTAGAGACTTAAGAATATAATTGTAAATCATCACATAAATGAAGAAAAATAATATATTCAAAAATTTCAAATAACATATTTATTAAGAAGGCAAACCAACTTTAAATGTTGAGATTTATTTGTTTAACTATCTTAAAAGTTTCAATGCTACATAAGAAAAATTATACAATAATCATTTATGTATTGATTGATGCTTAATCATATCACGTAACACTACATACAAAAAAAAAAAAACAAGATTTTTATTACTTCAAAAATAACTGCTAAACTTAAAAATTTTAATTTCACTCATAAAATTCTCAAAAATGGCGAAACATCGAAATTCAATTTCATTAACATGTTCTTGATAATATGCATTTCAATGAACATGAGGATTAGACATTCTAGCATATGATAATTTTTCATAACAAATCTCACATGCACTTATATTTTGAAGTTATACTTCAAGAAAGTTACATTGGCAATCAAGCCAAAACGCAATATCCATGTTCCAAAAAATATTTACACAAAGTCACGTAATCCATGAATAAATCAATTGAAAACATATATTTAACAAATTTGTTCCCTCTTCCAAAAACATTTGATTAGTATAGTACTAGAATCATTTAATTAATCTCATGAAAATTAGTGCAATTCACATATCTCGCCCTCCATATATCAATGCATAATTGATATGATAACATAAAGTTATATATATAAACTAGCCTTGCACTATTCCTTTTCAAATTAGAATAAATGGTTAGTCAAAATGAATCGGGACACCAATTATCAAACCATGGTCCACATACTAAGTTCAACCTCTTTCAAAATTTACAAAGTATCAGCTACATTCAGGAACATAGAATTAAGAAATTGAAAATATGAATTTCATTGGTTCGATTAGAGTGAGATGAATTTTGTCAGAATAGCACACATCACATTAAGCAAATCAAAAATATGAATTTCATGATTAAACCCTTTGCTTACAGGAGGCTAAAAAGAATAAGAAAAAGGGGTTTTAATCCACTCAACACAAATTTCGAAAGAAAACCTAAAACAGTTTAAGCATTCCATCGTGAGAGAAGGAAGAAAATAAATTAATAATTTTTTTAATATGTATTTTTCAAATATGAGAATGAAACAAGATTTAGGAAAACAATTTCATCACAAATTAATATAGTATTTTAAACTGATATAACCCACTTGGATAGCATTTGTTAGATAATTTCAAATAACACAGGTCATCTATACCAAATCTAGAACTACATAATAATTTAAATAAAAATCAAAATAAAAATTTGTTATCATGAATTGTTTTTCTAACGATCACGTCACAAAAGTATACAATATATTTTGAAAGTAAATTCTTCCTCCACTTCTCCATGGTCAACCAAAAGACAAATTTCAATGAGATAGTAAATTATGATCTTATAGAGTGCAACAGGGGATTTGCCTCGTAAGAAGATAGTTAAACATATAATTGACTCACTTCTCATTAGGATTATCAATTATAGGCCTGCACCAAACTAAAACATCACGTCCAATGCATTGGACTTTAAGCCCAAGAGATGCAACCAAACCCATTGAATTACTTAAACATTAAAGTTTTTAGGTTATGTTTGGGTTATACATTCAATCCATTTACATAAATCAAAATCCCAATTAATTGAAATCCAATAATTATAAAAATATTCTAACACCAATAAGAAGAAGCATAAAGCATTCTATTATTTTGTATCTGTGACTTCATATAAAATAAGATATTAACTAAAACCAAGATATTTCTAAAAGCTTATAATCCATTCTCCGAATTGAATGTGATAGCATCCAAAGAATTTTAATACTAAATTTTCTAGAGTGAATGTCTCATTTGTATAAAATTTTGATATCACATAATATGAAGTTAATGTGATAATTTGTAAAAATTTGATATTTTATTGCCAAAAGCGAATACGAAGTATTTAAAGTATTTTAATATTCTATTTCTTGAAGTGAAAGTGATGGAAAATAAAGATATTATTTTATAAAATGATATTCAATATTTTTTTAAGCATTTAAGCTCAATTTTTTATTTATGAATTTCAGAGTTTTGGAAGTGGGATTAAATATGGTTTTATTGGTAAAAGTCCTTATTTTTTTTTAATAGATGCATGATCCAAGGTTTTTTGTAACTGAGTAGTCAAAAGTGAGATTTTCAAATTCTAGTAGTTCTAACCTCTAGATGTTGATGGCTTTGGTGTATTTTATTGGATTTCTTATTTTTATTAAATTTTATAAAGTTGCTTTTCATGCCATGGACCTTAATTGATATTATTTTACAATATTTCATTGAATGATTAAAAGTTATAATATTGTTTCTTTATAATGTTATCTAAGATTTGAAACAATACATACTTTAGTGCATTGGAAAAGAAAAGGTGAGTATCTATCTTATTAATATCTCAGTCTTTTCTTGATTATTGATATTGACTTTTATGAAGATTGTTTCATTGATTAATTTGTTTCTTTATGATATAATATTTTCAATAACAATTAATCACGACAATAAGGACATATAAGTTTCTTAACTTAATGATTCTTCAAAGATCTAGTTACAATTGATAATTGAAGTGGAAGAAAGAAAATTTAAGTTAAGTTTTTCTATATCTTTTAATATTGTAAATATTGAATATTCTTTTCTTTTGATATTATATAATTTTTTTATTTTCTTCTCCATTTTGTTATTGTTAATGAAAAAGAATATATTATATATCATTTTAAGTCTCTAGTGTGCTCCTGAAATAGTAATACCAAAGAAAAATAAACTTGAAAAAAATATTTTACACTAGCTCATGTCTTCTTATGGCCAAATAAATAATAAACCCTTGATAAAAAATCATAAAGCCCACCCAATTGAAACTATTCCATACCTAGATTAATCATCAATAAAGATGATGAAGTAAAAAAATGCACCTTTTGTTAAAGAAGTCAGTGGATCACATACATTATTATGTATCAACTTTAACACTTCTTTGACATGTTCACCCTTTTTGGTAAAGGGGTTTTTTTCATCATTTTCCTAATGAGACATGATTCATAAGTTTCATATGATTCATAATCATATATACCTACATATCCATTTTATGTAAATTTGTGATTTTGGTTTCATTAATATGACCAAGTCTGTAATGCCAAAGATAGGATGGATTGATGAATTTATTAAACTTTTGTTTCCTTTTTTTTTTTTCACTTGAAGTGGAAACTTCTCTAAGCTTCTTCTTCTTCACATTTCCCTTTTATTTGAAGAAAAAGCTTCTTCTACTTCATGGTTTCGAGATAAGCTTTACAATTTCACCTTCAATGGCCTTATACTCTGTAATGGTAGCAGATACCTTTGGGAGGTTTCTTTTTCTTCTTCTATACTCCTCCTTTAGGTTTCTTAACTTTAGTCTTAGCCTTAGAACTCTTCTTCTTCTTTCCCTTATTAAGCTTAGGAAAAGTATTGATTATTAGTACAAGTTGCTTCTTTTTGAAATTCATTTCGACAATCTTAAGCATATTGAGTAACTCTATAAGAGAGATTTCTATCTTATTTATGAAGAAATTCTTGACAAAATGCTCATATGACTTAGGAAAGGAATGTAATATAGTGTTCTCTGCATGATCATCATTAATCACATGGTCAATTGGGTCAATCTCTCTATCAGTTTAATCATCTTTGACATATAAGTTTCGACAAATGATTCCTCAGCCATCTTGCAGTTAAATAGTTCATGAGATACTTGGTATCTCTCAATATGAGCATACCTTTTATATAACTTTGACAATTTTAGAATCATCTTAGAAGGGGTCATATTTTCATGCTGCTTCTGAAGCTCAAGAGACATTGAAGCTAGTACCACATATATTATTTGTTCAACATCTTCCTAATGTTTCAAGTGAACAATAAAGTCAAAATTTGCATACTTACTTGAACCTTTAGACAAAGGTATAGTAGAATGCTTTTCAAGGACATATGCCATCTTTTTTTTGCTTAAGGATAATCTTCAAGTTTTATAACTAGTCCACGTAATTTGGCCTAGTTAGCTTATTATTAGTTAGTATATTTCTTAAGGAGATGTTATTTATTATTTTAATAACCTTTAATAAGAATAGAGTGGACAAATATCTAAGTATAATGTATGGACTTTAATAAAATGAACTCCTACTATATGATAGTACTAGAACACCAAAAGGGGATGAATTGATGTAAAAATAATTTCAAGCCTTTAAAAATTTCCTTTAATTTTTCTGGAAAGAGCAAATTCCAATTTGCGAAGAACAAGTAAAATATGCAATTCAAAAATAGAGAGCTGCTTTACAAATAGTAAGTAAAAAAGTATAAAAGTAAAGAATAGAGTAAAAAAGATACAAGTGGTGTATAGAGGTTTGATGGTTCAAAAGGAATGCCTTTTTGAGTATACTCCCCTCTCTTAAGGTCAAATAAGCACTTGAGGGTTATCAACTAGCACTTTGATATTAGCCCTTTTACAATTGATAGCCACTTGATCTTTATGAATTCAAGCAATTCCACCTCTTCACTTGAGGATTTTCTAGTCTTACACTAAGACAATAATTCCTAGCTCTCAAAGATTATATAAGTGTTTTTCTCACTCAATCCCAAGCTAGTGAATCCAAATACATTCAAAGATAAAAAGACTTTTACTTTTCTTAAACTCTCTCTAAGAGTAGATATGTATATGAATAGCAATTTTTCTCTCAAGAATAACATAAGAAGATTTGAGAAAAAGTGTGAAGCTTAATATGCTTTGTTGTTATGGTGTGTTTTCGTGAACAAGATAAGGCTCCTATTTATAGGTGAAGCCAAAGAGTAAAGAGCAAAGGGTCCAATAGTAGTCTAGCAAGTTTCTAACTATCATTAAGTTGTCGTGCGGCTGGCCATGAGTAGTCGTTTCATAAAGAGCAAAGGAGATAGCTATTGCTTGCTCTTTTTGGTGAGTAATGACTATAAAACTGTCATTTCTACAATACCAAACTTTACTCTTTATAAAGTGTCTTAGTGTAGCAACAAATTAATAAATATTGCTTTTAATATGACTGTCACACAGTCAAGTCACTATCATAGTTTTGTAAAGAGCAACTTTCTCTTTTTGATGTGTAATGGCTAGTACATTTGTAAATCTGCAAAATTTGGCTATATACATATGAAACGCATTAGTATTAGCAAATAAATCAAAATATAATCATTAACTAGCTATTGTACTGTTAAGTCATTTTCATAGTTTGGTAAAGAGCAACTTACTCTTTTTGCCCAGTTTTTACCTTTTCTTAGGGAACAAGTTCTTCAAGCAATAAAATCAAGTTAAAACCATTAAGTTACTACAATAATATATATATATATATATATGTACACACACACACACACACACACACACACATATATATATATATACTAGTTACAATGTAAGGATAACATATTTAATATAATTTCCCACAAGATTAAATAAAAAAGACAACTTAATAAGATATCTACCAAGGTATTTTATCTCATGCAACTAATTAAATAAGATCATTATTAGAACTTATAAATAATTGAAACTATTATACTATAAGGGTTTTCTCAATCTCCCTTTTTTTTTATTATGACAACCCTATATAAGAAAGACAAGTTAGAATAAAAGACATGGCACATTGAAGCTCAATACTTTGAAATTTCTTCTTGTGTAGTCTTCTTTGTTTTTGGCATGGATGACTTTTATGCTTATGCCTTGTATTGTCTTTTTTGCTTTCCAAACTTGTATTTTCATATATTATTCTCCCTCTTTGACATTATCAAAACACTTGAAAAGATAGGTTAGCAATAAATGACATAAATGTATTTAATGTAGTAAAATAAAAGACCATGAGGAAACTTAAATACAAGGATACCTAACAGTTTTAAGGGATATGGTAGTAAATTCAAACTATTAGTGCATTAAAAATCAATCAAATAATGCATTAATGGCAGTAAAATCTCATGTCATAACACAATAATCATTGCTGCAAGATTCATCATCAATGAACAAGAAGTTATTAACAAGTGCACTTGTCAAAAGTAAAACATAAGTACTCTATGCAATGAATGCATATAAAAAGGTGCACATGAGTCCTAATTAAAATATAAGAAGACATGAGAAAAAGTCAAGTCCTATAACTAGGTTGTAGGAAGAGCAACCAAGTCATTCTTGATTTGTTGCATAGTTATATTGGGTATAAAGGCAATTTTCTGTTGCATTTCTTGAAGTTTCAAAGCTATATGATTCTTCTAAGCAGTTAACTTTTCCTTCAAGCATAGGACTTCCATTTCTAACCACCTTACATAGGTTTCCAAAGGATTCACACCATAACCAACTTCATTCATATTACTTGTTTCATTTAGTATGAATTGCATATGGGTAGAGACAGATCCAACAAGGAGAGTTCTTGAGGTTTAGGAGGTTAACTTAAAGCATTTGGAAATAAATCATGCATATCAACTTGTTGACGTCAGATTTTGGTTATGCTCTAAACTTCGGCCAACGGGGGGATTCTTTTGGGATCTCAAGCCTGTATCTAGTTTAGATGTAATAGAATGGCAAAATAAACAAAGATGAAGGGAAGAGTAGACAAGAAGACACAAGGTTTAATGTGGTTCAGCTAAATTCGGGTGGTTCTGGATCCTACATCCACAGTGGAGATTTTATTATTGTAAAAGTTTCTAGTAGAGTTTTTGCTTATAGAGTTTGGCCTCTCCCCCTCTTCTAATAATGCAATCCTATTTATAGAGGAAGGAGGAGTTACATGCATTAATTACAAGCTACAGTTATGTTATATCAAGATATAAATAGAAAAGACAGTAAAAGGCTACAACTTGACTATTGCAGAATGTAGGCTGCGGGGTGGGCTCTCTTGGTCGGCTGTAGACTTGTTATCTGTTTGCATCTGTTGCTTGGTACTGCTGTGCCAAGTGAGGCACTAGGCATCCTGAGTAGGAATTTTTAGCTCGGGGGCATCATGGGGACCTGCTGTAGCGAGCTTAGTGCTATTGTAGCGAGGTAGCAGGCTTAAGCAGGGTGATCGGCTGCCTGACAAGCTGATCTTGTGATCTTCTCACTGCGTTGCAGTTTCACTGTGTCATGAGGTGAGGCTGGGATGGTGTCAGGACTACTTTGGTATGCCACTTTCTGATGGGTGAAGCAAAGCTTGCTAGGTGCCTTTGGCGTGCCCAGGGTTACGAGCTCTCGATGCCATTTTTTGCATATAACATAAGCCCCCCGACTCACAGTTTGCTCTGGTGGTTGGGAGTTAAGACTTTGCAATTCCTGATCTATCAGAATCTTACCTCATATATTTTCATCAACTCATAGCCAGAGCTTTCTAATGCAGATCTACTTTGGGCAAATAATTGATTCATCAATTCTTTACACTTCAGCGATCATGAAGTCACGCTAGCATTCAGTTTTTAAGAGTGCCTCCGCACCTCAATGAGTACAAAGCTGCGTTGGCTAAATGAGTGTGTTTTGAGCATCTCTATGCCTCAGCGAGCCCGTAGCTCTACTGGCTAAATGAGTATGTTTTGAACGTCTCCACGCCTGAACGAGCACGAAGCAGTACTGGATAAATGAGTTTATTTTGAACATCACCACATCTCAGTGAGCACGAAGCAGTGCTGGATAAATGAGTTTATTTTGAATGTCTCCACATCTCAACGAGCATGAAGCAACGTTGGATAAATGAATTTATTTTAAACGTCTCCATGTCTCAACGAGCCTGTAGCTCTACTGGCTAAGTGTTCATCAATTCTTCTCCAAAATGAGCTCTGAGGGACCTCAACTAGACCAAAGGTCTTAGTTGGCAGAAAAAATCCTTCACGAAGTTCTGGGAAATTGGCCGCACGAGAGCTGTGGACTTGTAAATGCTTAAAGGCAAGGAAAAGGAAACTAACTGACATCATACAAATTAGCAAACAACTTTTAACAAAATATTCATATTTACCTTTGCTCCAAAATTTTGGAATACTGTTAGCCTTAGAAAGATTATTAACCTTAGAATGGATATCTCTAAGACATATGTTTATTTTGATGTTGAAAAACAAATTTGATATTGAAAAACAAAATCTTTGAAAATGAATTTTTAAAACTCTTATCATTTGCAACTAACTTTGTTTTTGATTTCAGGTCACAACTTAGTTCGATGCAAATAAAAGAAGAACACTTATTATGCTATCTTTTATTTTTTATTTTTTAGATTTTATTGTAAATAATTTTATTTAAGAGACAATCCAATCTTTTTAAGAAGAAAAGAAGAAAAGAAAAAGAGGAAAATATTTTTTAGAAAAACACATTTTACAAATCAAGTTTTTCACACAGTAAATCGAAGTCACATCGATTTACCCAAGAAATTCTTCAAAT
>JANHAO010022501.1:0-12191 GCA_026873985.1 Saraca asoca
TTCAATCCCTGTGGAGACGATACTCACTCACTCTATATTACACAATTGACTACGTGCACTTGCGTAATTTTAAGTGACAATTTCAATTTAAAACTCACACTCAACAGCTACCATCTCTATGGGACTCTGCAAGGATGGAAATGTCTATAAAAACCTATATAAGTTCTGGTGAAGGACTTGTCTGAGTTTTATGAATGAGCTACCAAGTAGATCAAATGGAAAGAGACTTTTGCCTTGGGAAAGCTAGACTGAAAGAATGAGAAAGATAGTCCCATCCATAGCAAGAAGGGGGCAATGTGGATTAAGGTCATCACCTTGATGAGTGGATTATGAAGAAGTCCAGTAGGCCTAAGGACAAGCAACCTCAACCCCTAACTCGCCATGAGCACTATAGCCTCCTACTAGATACTCCAGATAGGATATATGCAATGAAAAGGGACAGAGAAGACTTCGGGACTCCTGCTCCTTTAAAAGCACCCCGTGTGTGTAGAAACATGAACAAGTTTTGTGCCTATCACAATGAAGTGGGACATAACACTTTAGATTTCCAAGCCTTAAAGGATTCAATTGAAAACTTAATTAAGAGAAGGCACTTGAGAGAATATGTGTTGCAACCTACGGTACACCAATCTTCTCAACCCCAGCAAATGCCTGAGCAGGAGCAACCAACTATAGTAAGAACCATATATTGATCTTGTAATCTGATGTGTAAAAGCAATTTAAATCCTATACATGCAGTATCTATAAATTCTACAATAAATGTCAATTCAATACCAAGTTATTGAGGAAGCAAGCTCCCCCTGCCCTAACTTGTTACTATATCCTTTTAAATTGTTATCACATTAGAACAACCTACTTGCCAGTACTATCCTAATGTGATCTAGAGTGTATATGACCAACTTTCTGAGGCACCATATGCACACTACATTGCTTGTATACTACCAACTTTCTTAGGCACCGTATGTAGGTGATCTTCAGCTCATGCATATGACCAACTTCCTTAGGCACCATATTCATGTTGCGACTTCATTATGCACATGATCAACTTTCTTAGGCACCATGTGCATATGATTCTTAGCTAGCGCATATGACCAACTTTCTTAGGTACCATGTGTATGTGACCTTTTAAAAGTGTATGTGACCAACTTTCTCAGGCACCATATACACGCTATATTAAGTGCTCATGCGACCAACTTTCTTAGGCATCGCATGTATGCGATCTCACCATGCTTGTGACTAATTTTCTTAGGCACCATATGCATGCACTTATACTAAGCAAGCACGTGACCTACTTTCTTAGGCACCACGTGCATGCGACCTTGTGCATATGACTAACTTTTAAGCACCATATGCATGCATCCTAATGCTTACAGCTCTCATGCGACCTAATTATCACAGCTCCATTGCAACCTAATGATCGTAGCTTTCATGTGACTTAATGATCATAGCTCCCATATGACCTAATGCTCATAGCACTCATGCAACCTAATGCTTGCAACTCTTATGCGACCTAATGATTGTAGCTTTTGTGTGACCTAATGCTCACAACTCTCATGCAGCCTACTACTCACAGCTCTCATGCGGCCTAAAATTTGTAGCTCACATATGGTTTTCAATAAGCATAATCCCTACTCATTGTTCGTTAAAGAAGTATGATCGATTGGTTACTCATATATTTCATTTTATTATGATACTCAGTTGGAGTTTGTATTATTATCAGCAATATGCAGAATGTTCATACAACAAGATTCAAGAAACATGAAGAGAAGTTCATTCATTAAAAAGCCTCAATGAGGTGAAATTACATAAAAAAATTTCGAATACAAATTAGAAAAAGTCAAAATACAAGCCAGGCATACTACAACTATACATTCTGGAAGAAAGATAGGTGCTCTGGAGGAGAGCCTCAATTAGCAAAAGGGTCAGCGAGTATTCTTGCCTTTCAACACTTTCCCTTACTGCCCTCCTTGGTTTAAAACTCCTCTCCAACTCTCTACTCAGCACGGTAGATTTAGGGAAAACAAGCCAGTGCAATTGGAAAGGTTTGACCTCTTGACGCCACTATGAGGAAATAATCTAAGATCTATCAAAGATCTTCCTATGCAATAGACCAAGTATGTTTCTCCAGACAAATACACTTTTGGAGGTCTGGAGGGCTAGTTTGAAATCCTCATCTGTCCAACTCACTGACAGAAGGAAGGAAGGCTTCCACCATCTTAAATATAGAATAACTAACCCTCACTGAGGAGTCCAGAAATCAACTCCTAACCACTTCAATTGAATGCCTTGGAAGAAATCGAGATAGACCCATCCATGGCAATGAGACACATATAGCTGAAGGCAAGGCCTGAGTTAGATGAAAAGATGGGCTGACTAAAGACTTTGACGACAAAGTAATTCTTAAAGGAAGACCGCATCAACAAATTATAACTCCTAGTCTGTAAAGCGAATTGAGAGTTGGGGGCTAATGCTGTGGGTGAAAATTGGTATCATGGGATGGATTGGCAAAAGTCTAGTAGAAATCAAGAAAAAAGCCCATGGATTAGCAAAAGTCTAGCAAAAATCAAGAAAAAAGCCCAGCTCACTCGATTGTAAGGTCACTAAGCTACCAGCTCACTGAGAAGCTACCCCAACTTGCTAGTAACAAAGCCTTAGCTCATCAATCACTCAAGCTCACGACCCATTTCAGTCCGACCTTGCAAAGCAAAGATAGCCCACAGTGTCTCACCTAGCTAGAAGCTTGTTAAGGTTAAGCACACAGCCAACAAACAACTTGCATTGCCATTCTGCAAAATGTAGCCCAAGGGTCCTACCCATAGAAAGCATTTTCACTCAAGTCAACTAGCAGTTTGCAAAAGCCTACTTGTTGTACTTTAAGACTATCTCATACATTTATTATTTGATGTAACAGAAATACAAACTATGTAATTACTCTTGCAACCTCCTCTCCTCTATAAATATGAGGAATGAGCCTTCTATAAAGGGAGGAGCTGAAATAGCACTGTACAAAAACTCTGTAAAAATAACTTCAGATATATAAAATGCTATTATGGATCTAAGGGCTAGTTCCATCCAGATTTGGCTAAACTACATTAAACTCCTATGTTCTTCATTCTTCTTCACCTTCCCTCAGCCATCCGGTGCCTTTTTGCCATCAACACAATTGGATAATGGCTTGGGTTCCAAAAGAACCCCCTTTCATTGGTTGGATTAGGCAAAATGGAAATCCACCGTCAATGAGTAATTTTTTATAAAAATATAACTTGTGAGAATGCATTAGAAAATATGGTTAGAAGACATTTGATTTAAACTTACATCATTTGATTTTTTCAGCCTTAGAAATTTTTTTTAGCAAACTAATATTTGGATCAAAGACTAATTGGATTACATTTGTATAAAATCTTATTCTTCTCCCCATTTTGGCATAACAAAAAGGAATAGTGCCTTAATGAGGTAATAGAGTTTTTTTTAAAAAAAAAATCATACAATAGGGATAATAGTGCCTCAATGAAGTAACATAGTTTTTTTAAAATATATATATATCATACAATAGGGATAAAGGTATTAAAAGATAATTTCAATAAATTTCAAAAATCTCAGTAATTTTCAATAATATTCCCCTGAAATAAAGATTCTTCTTTATTTTAGACTGAATGCATGAACCATTTTACTTTTACAAATATCAGGTGTTGAATCAATTCTATAATTGATTCAAGAGTTCATATTACTAGTTCAAAAATTTTGGAACATTGATGAAAAGTTGGTAAATTTTGATGAATTGGTTCATGGATCAATTTAAACAAGGTTGAATCAATTTGTACAAGACTAAACTGATTCTGAAATCGATTGATTCAGTGTAATAAAATTTTGAAATTGTTTGATTTCTTCCCGAGAGCTTGAAAAATTGTCTAAATCACTTCATGTATCAATTGAAAGTTCAAAAATTTTGAGTTGTTAATCAATTCCACAATCGATTCAAACACTCTCAGAAAATTTGGAAAAATTTGACTCGATTCAAGATTCAATTTTCAATTCAGAAAGTCTTGAAATCAATTTTTATGCATTTTTGTTCCAAAATTCTTAACATATAGAATATTAAGCATTATCAAACATCTTAACATAAGTTTCACCTCAAATTTCATACTATGCACCTACAAAACAAACTTAGAAAACTCCAATGCCTAAGTTAGAATTCACAAGATACAAATCAAATAAGTAAAATCAAAATACGAATCTTGAAAAAATATAGCTGGTTGGTTATTTTAGATCATTTTCCAAGGGCTCTAACATCCCTAATTCTCTTTGAATGAATATAAATGATTTTTCATCTAAAGGTTTTGTGAAAATATCAACTAATTAGTATTCAATTTGTACAAACTCAATAAGGATGTCACCTCTTTAAACATGATTCCTTATAAAGTGTGTCTTATTTGAATAGGTTTTGTTTTTGAATGCATGATAGGCTTTTAATTGAGATTGATAGCATTGGTGTTGTCGCATAAAATAGGAATTTTGTCAAAATTTAAGCCATAGCCCAATAGTTGTTACTTCATCCAAAGGATTTAAGCATAACAACTCCCAATTGCTATGTATTTTGCTTCAATAGTTGATAGTGCAACACCATTTTGCTTTTTACAAGACCAAAAGACTAGAGAGTGATCAATGAATTGTCATGCTCCACTAGTGCTCTTCCTATCAGTCCTATTGCCTGCATAGTCTGCATCTAAATAACCTACAAGGCTATTGGAATTTAATTTTAGGTACCATAAGCCTTGATGTTTTATCCCTAAGAGATATTGAAAAGTCATTTTCACAGGTAAAACATGTGATTCTATTGGCTTTGTTGGGTATCTAGTACAAAGACAATACTAAGCATGATATCAGGTCTGCTTCAGTCAAATAGAGCAGGCTTCCTATCATACCTCTAAATAAATTCAATAGGTTTACCTTTTGCATCAAAATCTAGATTAAGAACTAGACTCATAGGTGTTCCAGTAGGCTTACAGCTATGAAACTTGAATCTTTTCAACAATTCCATTATGTACTTCATTTGACTTAGAAATGTTCCATTTGAACTTTTTTAATTTGTAGTCCAAGGAAAAAAGTTAACTTTTCCATCATGGGCATCATGAATTCATTTTGCATTAACTTTGAAAATTATTAGTGGTAAAATCCAGTTAACCCAAGTTCTGAACCCCAAACTACAGATTTGAATATGAAAGGAGAAAGAGAGAGGGGAAGAACAAGGAGACACCAGGCACTTTTAACATGGTTTTGCTAAAGTTAGTTTGACCCCTACATCTATGGCTTTTATGACTCTTTGTAAGTATATTATATCTAATGATCGTATATTGTGTTGTATGTTCCAGTAGAATGATTTCATCCCCTTTTATAATAGTTGGGGGGTTATAGTTTGCATGTAAATCTATAACAGAAAAGTATCATGACTTGATTAGGATTACATAGTAGATTAGGATAGATGGTTATAATAGACTCCTGCCAAAATAGGAGACTAGATGAGCTTTCCTGATAATTGAGGACCCTTTCTATAAGCTGCGATATGGGCCTTACTCTCATGACATGAGGTTGTTGCTTGATCCACTTTGACCAATGGTCTTGGTTTGTATTTAATGACCTGGTATCTTGGTCCAATGGCAACATTCCAAATGAGCTGGGCCTTTGCTAGTTGAGTCTATCTATTTGGCTTTTATCAGCCCATTTATCTAGTACCAAAAATTATCCACAACATTAGCCCCTCATGCTCTTAGCATAATCTATGGACTAGGAACTATAGTTCACTGGTAAAAGATGGAGATCATGACCAGTTTCTATTTTGTCATTTTATCACCCATACCATTATTACCGTATTAAATACACACACCTTTTCATAACCATCAGTGCAGTAACGTCAAAACCCTATTTTTGTTGGATTGTTAGATCTAGGATGGTTGATCATTCTCCTGATCTAATGGTGTGGTGGGTTGCATTACAAGGTGAGAAAAACCCTTCATTCTATTAACAATGGATTTAGTTCAGTCCTAAACCAGCTAACTAGAAGAGTTATTTAGGACTCAAGCTACAATCTGGTTAGGTAGGCAATGTGTGAAGAAATGGAAAGGAAGAATGGCAAGAATAGAGAAGGAAGTCCCTATGTCCATGGTAGCTTTTATTGATCTGGTGCAAATCTAGCAGAGTTACAGTACATCAATTTAGAATGCTTTATAATGATCTCCCTCCTTTTATTTATAGAGGCTAGGAGGTTATAATTATAAATTCATAATTTGTATTTCTATTACATCAAGTAACAAATGTACAAGAGAAATATACTACTACAAAATGGCTTCTATAGGCTACTGACTAAACTTTGTAGATTGCTTTCTACAATGGGCCCTACGAATCTTGCTTTTAGTGACTAGATTGTTCCTTTTTTTGTGTAGATAACAGGTCATAAACATCGTGGTCATCGAATAGGGAGTGACAAGGATTCTGAATTCCCAGCTCAAAGTAGGGAGTTAGTGCATTCTATAGATAAAGTGACCTCAAGGAGTGGTGAGGTGGCCCAGAGGGTCATTACTCATCTTGATCTTACTTAGGGCCAGTAGGTCACTGAAAGTTAAGAGCCCTCAGATTATACAATGTTTATACACCACCCTTCGATCATTAAACTTGATGATCTTGAGAGCATAGTCGAAACTTTCCCTTTCTCAAAGGGTTGTCACATTTTGGCTCTTTCTCCCATTGATCATGCAGCTCATCCTCTTAAAGGGTTTGTTGTCATTTGTACCTAATATCTCACTACTGGGCTTAGGTTCCTCATCCACCCCTATCTTGTGGTGCTTTTGAATAAGCTATACCTTTCCCCTTTTCAGCTCAACTCAAACTCATACTCTCAACTCACCTATCTCGCCTTTGTATATCTTAGGAATGGTCTTCCTTCTCTTTCAATAAGAGTTTTTTGCTACCTTTTTAGCATCAAGAGTGTGGGTCAAAATGACAAGATTTATTACTTGTTGGCTCAGCAAACCGAGTTCAAAAGGATCTTGCCACAAGGGGATGCTAAGGGCAAGTCCAATGTGGGGCTTTATAAAACCCACTAGTTCTATGTTTTGTGTCCATCTCTCCATGATTTTCACAATTTTGGTTTTGCCCTTACTCCTGGTATGCGAGCTAAGGACATACGAGCTTGTATGAATCTATTTTATTCATTAACTTTTAACATTCTACTTTATTTTGTAGATGGAGCTAGCAAGGAGAAACCATCATTAGAGGCTGGGGAGGTTGAGGTAGTGGACCAGTTTGTCACTGCGGACAATCTAAAGAATGATCTCAAGTTTGATAAGGACCTCCTATGTTCACATAAGCTTGGTCTAGCTCTAAACATTGAGCTTTTTAGAGACATAAGAGCTTGCAGAACTAAGGAGGTTGATCCAACAAACTTTGGAGAGTATGAAAACATGTTAAAGCTTAACCTCTGATTGTCATAATCCTACCAT
The DNA here is from genome assembly GCA_026873985.1 of Saraca asoca. Taxonomy (NCBI): domain Eukaryota; kingdom Viridiplantae; phylum Streptophyta; class Magnoliopsida; order Fabales; family Fabaceae; genus Saraca; species Saraca asoca. The sequence goes on from JANHAO010022501.1 coordinate 7,494, forward strand.
CCTACCTAGTTCGTTACTACTGCCACCACTTTGTCAGCCCTTACTATTGCTACAACCGCCACTTCTATAGGTTTGTCTTCTCTAGCCACAGCATATTCTCAAATGCTAGTTCCTTCCTCTCATCCTGAGGTGTTTAGGATGGTCAAGTAGGTCACATCCCCGTTTGATCCTCCTTCTAAAAAGCAAAGAATAAGCAGGGGGAAGAAGGTCATTATCGCTTCAAAGGCAATACCTGAGTTTAAAGCTAAGGAGCGACCTTCTAGTCTTGGCCTGAAAATGGAAGAGTGCTTTGACTTGCTTCGGGAGAACATTGAGTTGATCCTAGGGCCTTGTAGTAGGGTTAAAATGTTAGAGTCAAAGGATTTTGTGGGGCAAGGATTAATTGGTTATGCAACTCACCATAGTCTACTGGTCAGTAAAGTCCTTTCAACTTGGTTCTATTATCTTTTGTAATCTGACTTGTTCATCTTATAATTTTTTTTTGAAGCTTGTTATCAATAATAAAGGAGAAGAATGCACTCCAGGCTTGGGATGAAGGAAAGAAAAAGCTTTAAGGTGATTTGGTTGATGCAATTGCCAAGGTGTTAGAATTGAAGGAGGAAGTTAAGAATGCCGATGTTGCTAAGAAAGAAGCCGAGGAAGCATAGTCTCACAAGATGGAAAATCATGAGGCTATTACATCTAGCCTTCATAAAGTTATTGATGAACTAATAATAGTAAAGAGCGAACTGGATGTGATAATGCAGCGAGTTAAGGCTTGCAAAAGAAAATATGAAACGAACAGGAATGAGGTCACTCAGGCTAGGAATGTGGTTATATTAGCAGAAGAGAAGGCTGCTCTAGTTAAGGCAAAGACTGCCATACTAATTGCAAGAGCTGAAAAGGAAGCGGCATCTAAGGCCACTGCTAATTTTTTGTTCATCTTAAGGAAGGAGCATCCAAAGATGGATTTTTCCATTTTTGGTGGGAATGTTCTTGAATTCATCAAAGGCTTCACAGAGGATGCGAAAGTGGCTTCTCTTGATAGGGGTTCACAACTAGCGAGTGGAGCTTCTCCAACTCGGGACTTGATAGAGAGTAACTTGCAGGCTATGGAGATTGTTAGCAATCAAACTGCCAGTGATCAACTTGCTTTGCATAAGGGCCCTCTAGCCCAAGGCATAAATTTTAAGGGCCAGTCTTTCTTGTAGGCCATGGTAGCTATAGGTTTTTGTATTTTGAAACTTTTCATAGAAATTCTCCTCATTAAGGATTTTAATGGATTTTGTTATTATTATTACACGTCATATTAAATGAATAGACCCTTGCAAATTGCAGTTCAAAAGATATTAATCAAATTGAATAACCAATTGGTCTCACTAATGCTTTTTAGCTTCTAGCAATGCATATTTATTAGGTTAAATGGCCAATAGTTTGCATGGACATTCTTTTGAGCATTGATGTGCCTCAACTGGTAATGAGTCATCAGCTGGCAACAAATTGAGCACCAATGTGCCTCAGCTGGCAATGAGTAGGTCACATGTAGTGCCAAATTAGTAGGTTGCATGTAGTGCCAAAGAGTCGGTCGTATGTAGTGCAGAATAGTAGGTCACATACAGTGCCAAAGAATAGGTCGCATGTGGTGTCGAATAGTTGGTCACATGCGGTGCCAAAGAGTAGATCACATGTGGTGCTAAATAGTTGGTCTGCAGTGCTAAATAGTTGGTCACATATGGTGCCAGGGAGTAGGTTGCATGTGGTACTAAATAGTTAGTCACATGTGGTGCTAAGTCTTTATATGTCAAGTTGATTGCCCTTTCCAAATTCAAGAGGTTGAGTGCTCCTTTCCAGATTAGAATTTCTTTGCTTCTAGAATTGAAGGGCGATAGCTCACTTTAAGTATTCTGTTCAAAAATTTGATCAAGAATTATTAATTAGTCACAAAAATTTAAAAATAATATTACAAGGTTAGGAAGGCAAATTCTAGTTCATTAATAATATGCGTGGAGTCATGTAGCAACCCAGCTTGAGGCTCTCTACCAAAAATTAGATCAACCTTCTTCCTCCTTATCCCTAGTTTAACTTCATCCTCATAGCAGTGTCGAGCTATATGCTTTCCATTGGGGGTCGGGAACCTAATTGTAAGTGTTCTAGTTAACGTGACTATTTTTAGATTATTGATTGTAGGTCACCCAAGCACTGCATTATATGCTGAGGGATAGTTGATGATAAAAAAATCTACTAGGATAGTTGCCTAGCAATCCAAGTCTCTAAGAGTAATAGGAAGCCTAATCTACCCTATCATTATTGTTGCATCTCTAGTGAATCCATAAAAGGGCTTTGGAGAAGGCTCTAGTTGACTTGTGCTCGACCCATCTATTCAAAACATTTCTTGCACATTATGTTCACCGAGCTACCTGTATCGATCATAACCCTTCGTACCTCAGCATCACCAATTCTAGCTCGAATAATCAATGCATCATTATGGAGGGAATGTACTCCACATGCATCTTCATCTATGAAGATGATACTGTCCAAGGTCGTCCTTGTCTTCTTAGTGGGACTCTCAAATTCTTTATGCCTGATAAATAGGATGTGTTGTACTTTCAGTAGGTAGCATTCATTCAACCCGTCTAAGGTACCTACAATAGAAGGCCCACTGTGAATGGTAAATATAGTTCTTACTAAGGGTGCATCTTCTTGCTTGGGAGTTTGTTGGCATTGCTATCTATAAGTTGCTGACACTACTAAGGTCACTGTTCAGCTGGTCACACCATATAATCTCCTAAGTGACCTCTCTTGATTAGATCCTCAATTGCGTCCTTGAGCGCCCTGCATTCTGAGGTGTTGTGCCCAATTTCATCATGATAAGCACAATGCTTATTCTTGTTTCTGAGTTGATCAGGAGTTCTTATGGGGTTGGGCTTGCTAAAATCTTCCCTATCCTTTTTGGTTATGAAGATCCTTTCTGGAGTATCCGATAGGAATTTGATGCTGTTGTGGCAACTTTTATGCTAAGGTCTCTCATTTCTAGCTTTCTTTGTGACATAATTTTTGGGATTGTCTCTTTGACTCTCCTTGCCATTCTTGGCATTGTTTCTCTTTTTTCTCTGGTTGGAGTTGTTTGCCTTATTTTTGGGCTTAAGGCCAAAGGTTTCCTTCCTACCTAATCTCTTTGGTGGCTCACCCATAGAATTCTCCCAAGTCCCTTACTGGAGACTTGTATATGCTCTCATATAGCTTCCCATCTTTGTAGAGTCCCACTGAGATCAGTATTAAGCTGCTCTCATCTAGGGGATTTTCTATGTTACTGACCTTATGTCTGAACTAAGTAATATAGTCCTTTAGCAATTCGTTCTTTCATTGGAAGACTTTTACGAGGTGACAAGGGGGTGTGAGCTGCTTCCTTTGTGCCTTATACTGATTAATGTATCTCCTCTAGCATTCTTGCTAACCATCAATGCTGTGAGCTTTGAGATTCTTGAACCATGTTCAAGGTAAGTCACCTAGAGTGGCTAGAAAAACATGACACTTGACTAAAGGATTAGTCGTTTGAAGATCCATTTGTATGTTGAATGCATCCAATTGGTCGTATGGGTCACTATCCCTATTGTATAGTGGGATAGTGGGAACTTTGAACCTATGTGGGAGAGGCTCTTTCTCAATCTCCCTGGTGAATAGTATCCTCCCATCATAGCGATCTCGGTGGTCCTGAGTCTGAGGGCATTGTTCCAATTGTTTTACCCTTTGAAGTAGCTCCTCAAACATGTGATCTTAAGTTTCAGATTAATAGTTCGAAGATGATCGACTCCTCTTCCTGTGGTAGTTTGAAGTTCTATGCTTCCTTTGCTTGTGGCCTGATGAATTTTGATCTGATGCATGTCCCCTATTGGTCCTTTTTTATCCTTCAGCTTGACGTGAATCTCCACATTACTGATGGTCTTCTTAATCTTCCTCACAAAGTCGATGGACCTCTGATCTTAGCCATGAGTTGGTAGAGTGAGCTGAATGAGTATGCCAATATTTTTCTTTGTTTAGCCCTTCTTCCTAAGCTCATTCCCGTAACAGTTTGAGAGCTCCTTTCTGTGCAGCATCCCCAATCTGCTCTTGTGATCCCTTGCTCATGTCTGAGTTAATGCCCTAATTGCCTGAGCCAACTCTCTTACGTTTTTCTACAGCATTTCATGACACTGATGTCGTGCTTGTATTCTATCGATGATATCATGTTGGTGTAAGGCTGCTAGTGGTATATTGGCAGCAATACCTATAGTAGGGATGGCAGGAGTTCCTGCATGGAGAACTAGATCATCTTGGTGTTTTGTATGAACATCTAGTTGGCCAACTACAGCATCCAAACTTCTGGTGGTTCTTCCTCTAGTCATCAAAAAATAATGGTGAATGCAGTTTAGAGCCCTCCTTCTAACACCAAACTGTTGATAGTAAAATCTGATTAACCCAAGTTCTGAATCCCAAATTGTAGATTTGAATACGAAAGGAGAAAGAGAGAGAGAGAGAGAGAGCAAGGAAGAATAAGGAGACACCAGACATCTTTAACGTGGATTGGTTGAAGTCAGTTTGACTTCTACGTCCATGGCTTTTATGACTCTTTGCTATGTATATTATAACTGATAATCGTATATTGTGTTGTATGTTCATGTACAATGATTTCATCCCCTTTTATAATAGTTGGGGGTTACAATTTGAGTGTAAATCTATAAC
>JANHAO010022502.1:0-12197 GCA_026873985.1 Saraca asoca
AACTTACCTTGCAATGAATTTACCATTGTTAAGCCCCTTGAGCCTTCACATTTAACTTTTCTTCTTAACCCTCCTTCTTAACCAAGTGTGGGGGGAATATGCTATAAAAAGGCAAAGTGTGACTCTTGGGATTATGATAAAAAAAAGAGGTAAAAAGGCAAAAGAAGACTCATGGCATTGGTCAAGAAAAGAAAAAAAAAAGAGTGCTGAAAAGAAGTAAAAGTGCAGAAAACTAGAAAAAACAATTTGCATAACCAGAAAAAAAATTTGCATAAATTCTACAGAATCCAAAAAAAAAAAAAAAGAGAAGGGGAGAAAAAGAAAAAGAGGTGGATTCTAAACTAGAAAATTCTACATAATACCTCTCTTTGATATTGAATTGCCATATCCATAGCATTCCCTCCCTTTCCTTTCTTTTCCCTTTGGCCACATTACTACCTTGTAAAGTCCTTACGATTTGTGTTATGCATGTAATCTTAGTAGTGGAGATTAAATGATAAGCAAGCATATGGTAGTGCATTTTCATGTAAAGGATTTGAGAGAAATGCTTCCTATCCTAAACACAATGAGAGTTGTGAGGAGAGCTTCCTTGTAAAGTCTACCAAATTGATCTACCATTTAATGAAGTAACTTTACTAATGTGGTTTAAGTTTTGATTTGAAAAGATGAGCTTCAAGATGCTGCTATGTGCCCTGAGTTTTGCTTGCATTCTTATTTGTCATAAGTCTTTCATCATTGCTAAAAAATTATAGGTTTTGAATCTTCTTGTTGTTTTCACCTTTGTATTTTGCCTTGTGTATTGTTTTGTGTTTTGCCTGGGAGTGCAAAAGCTAAGTGTGAGGGAATTTGATAACAAAATATTTCAACCATTTATTTGTCCTCTCACTTAGCATTTTAAGGTCCTAAATGACTTATTTCTAGCTATGTTAGCATGTATTTATAGTGTGATGCCAATTGATTCATTAAGGAAATTCCTGCATAATTTGGCCATTTTGAGCAGTTTCTGTATTCTGGTCATATCATGAGCTAACAATTGATGTGATTTTTATGTTGTAGGAAAGCTAAGAGACAGCCCTACAACTTTCATGAAGACCTCTAGGCTGAATCACATGATTGGCTATCTGAATTTGGAGTTAAAACCAAGACCACAATTCTGCCTCAACCTATCCCAAGCAGCCTGACCTCTGTACACTTATCAGACCATATCTGGAGATATACAAGTCCAATTGAGGCAAAACTAAGCCCAAATGGAAGCTGAGACATAAAGACACATTTTTGATGAAGACTTCTAGACTTGAAAACATCAAATTGGTCATCAAAATGGAGCTAAAATTCATTATAGAAATGCTACAAAATGGGCCTCTGTAGAATTTGGATTTAAGGCCCCCAATTTGCATGGATCTTGAGCCTAATGCATCATCCTTTGATCTAACTCATACTTAACCAGCTAGAGACCCATAAGTCAGCAAAAAAGAAAGAGAAAGTAGTTTTCATTGAGTGCAACATGCAAGGGCAGAGGAAGAAGCAATCAGACAGCTTTCTACCTACTCCACTAACCATGCAGCCAACTCCTTTTCTACCCGGGTGAAACCATTTTGGCAGAAAGGCTTTTAGTTCAGTTTTTGCAGTAGTTTTAGTGTAGTTTTCTAGTAGGAGTAGTGTAGCACATTTTTCTTCATTTTTTTCCTTGTAGTTTTCTGCCTCTATGGAAGGCTAAATCTTGTAATCAGCACAAGGGTTAATAAACTTAAAGATTTATGTTGAGATCTTATTCTTTCATCTTGCATTCAATTGCTGGCCCTTTCTCTTCCTTTCCTTTTTATTTTTACTATGATATCTAAGTTTAATGGATCCATTTAATTTAGATATTAATATGTTATTGAGATCTTGATAATCACCTTTAGAAGAGGAAAGGAAAACTAAGCAATGCATTGAGATCTTGATGGATTGCTTGTGGCTGAGTTTTGCATAAGACTTATTAATCATTGCAGGGATCCTTGTTATGATTATTAATAATTGAATGAATATTTAGTAATCTAGGATACATTGATCTCAAGTTAATTCCTTTGTCTAGTTGCTTGTTTATTTGTTGTAGTTTCCATTTCTATTTTGTAGTGTTAGTGTAGTTTTTTGTTAATTTAGTTACTGCCAAGCCCTCCATTTTTAGCTCCTAATTTGGTTGATAAGATCATCCTAAAATGATCCAAGGGCTTGACCCAATGTTGCCTATGCTACAAGTAGTTTAGGTAGCTTTGGTTTATAAATTTCTAATTTTGATCAGTGTCAATAGCAGCAATCAGGATACTTCCTTATATAGGCATCTTGGATCACCTTTAGGCTTGAAAATTTCTTGAATTTGCTTCATTTGCTACAAACTTCAATTTTCTTTTGATTTTAGCTTTTGTATATCAATTATTTCGATTGACATCTTCTTATTTCAATTTTTGTAAAGGGAATTTTGAATTTTGAAGCACATGTGATGTCATTCTATCATAAGAGAATCTTGAATAATGCTTTTAACCGTGTCTTGAATAGTGATAGATAATATGAATTATTAAGCTAGCACCATCATTACTCTTCAGGTCTCAATCATTGGAAATGTCATCATCATCATCTCTATGTTGAGGGGTATTTTCCTAATTCCAATAATGAGTTTTTAATTTGAGAAAATCTTGATAATAATGTTAGACTAATTTTGATGAAGTTTCTAAGGTATCATAATTGAATGGCATTTTTAGTAAGTATGAATTATTTGTGATAATATTTTGACAATCATCTACTCTTAGAAGATGGAAACTAGCAGAAGACTCTTGACACAAATTCCATGCTATTTTTCTAGATCTGGGGTTATCAATTAAGTTTGAAGAGGTCTTGAGCAAGGCCAAGGGACCTCACTAGTTTGAAACATTAGTTGTTTAACTTGATATGAAGATATAAGGATATGATGTTGTGCTAGAATGAGTATTGTTAGCCTAGCCAGCTAGACTATCTTTTGTTTTGATGATGAAAACAATTTTGATCATATCATATTAGGATTATGTGCTATAACATTTGCTGAATGTTTGTAGGTATCAAAGTTTATCAAGATTCTGCAAAACATCTACATTAGATTTAGGATTTTATTTTGAATTTTATAGGATCTTTTGTAAGTGAAATTTTCACAATTTAGCTGCAATTATTTTTCTGAAGATGTTTTTCAAGATGAGGTAGAAATATAATTATGAATTGAGATTATTTCAAGAAGTTTTCAAATCTCCATTTCATTTGTTCTTCATTTTATAAAAACCATTTTTTTCACTTTGCGAATCTATTCATGAATTGATTTAGACAAGAACATATGAAACAATGCTTGAAAACTAGACTTACTAAAGGTTTAGAAAAACTTGTGAATTGATTCACAAATTGACTCTAAATCAATTCACGAATCGATTCAGTCAAAAATTTTTTTATGACATTCTTCTATGAATCGATTCACAAATCGACTCTGAATCAATTCAGTAATTGTTTCAATCAAGTTGTAACCTGTCTGAAATCACTTACAAATCAATTCACAAATCAAGTCACAAACTAAAAGTTAGTTATTTTGTTATAGTTGGTTACAACAGCTCTATACAAACTTTCCTCATTTCATTCAACATAATAACTAAATGACAACAAACACAGAGGAGTGCAAAAAATCTTTCTCTCATCTTATCTACTTCTAAATCTTTGATTTAGATTGATTAAAAGATCTTGGAGCTTATTTGTAATGGATTCACATAGATTAATTGAGATCAGCATCTCAATTCTTTGGTTTTCTATTCTAAACCCTTATCTCACTTTTTCCTTTAAGATTTCTAGGGTGTTAGAAATTTGGTTTCTAGGTTTGGAAGAGCCTAGTTTAATTCTTCTAGGTTGGCAAGATTCCTATTTAATTCTTGCATGTTTAGGTTTGCAAGAAAAGCTTAAGAAAATGTTGTAGGTTAGAAAGAAGCCTGTAAAGTCTTATGTTGTAAAACTGGCAGTTTAGGAACCTGATTAAATCCTGATGTTTTGATTAATTGAAGTGGTGCTCTGATTGTGGATTATCCAGTGGAGTAGACTTGAATTGTGGTTTCAAATCAAGTTAAACCACTTAAAAAATCTTTTTCTCTTGATCTTTATTCTTTACTTCACTTTTATTTTCTAGTTTTTGCAATATTGTTTACTACATTCCTACATTATTATTAGAGCTGACAAAACGGGTTGGGCCCGTTGGGTTGGCCTGCCCTGCCATACAGATAGGTTGGGTTAGGTTGAGGTTTTACTGGCCCGTTTAGAAGCGGGTTTCTGAACCCGCCCCGTTTGGGTTGCGGGTTGAGGCGGGTCGAGGGCGGGTCAGGGCGGGCTGGCCTTTTTTGACAATTTTACTTGAATTAGAGCTGTTAAAATAGGTTGGGCCCGCGGGTTGGCCCTCCCCGCCATGCAAATAGGTTGGGTTAGGTTAAGGTTTTACTGGCCCATTTAGAAGTGGGTTTCTGAGCCCGCCCCGTTTAGGTTGTGGGTTGAGGCGGGTCGGGGCAGGTTGGGTCGGGCCGGCCTGTTTTGATAGCTCTAATTATTATTCTTGTTGTGTTGTTAATTCATTTTATGAGTTAATTCATCTTAATCTTAAACAAATCTACTGTAATAATTATCTTTATCATCTTTTTCTTGAATTTGTCAAAGAAACGAATATAGCTGTACAACTTATTAAAAAGAATCCAAAAATAGATCCAATGATCTAAAGGGTAAGATCTAATTTTTGTGGGACCTCACAGTTGGTATCAAAGCTTAGCTTTTGATGTAGATTCTATTTCTCAAGAATTATGGATTCAAACTACTCTTTACTACCTAAATCTCCACCAATACACAAACCTCATGGTTTCAATGGGGAACACTATACCTAGTGGAAGTAGAAAATGAAAGACTTTATAAAAGCAACAGATGTTGACATATAGGATCTAGCAGAGCTTGGATATGAGCCCTCTAAGATTTTAATTAATGGTGTTATATAGCCTAACTCAAAGTCTCTTTGGATAGATGAAGAAAGAAAGAAACATCTATTAGTAGCAAAGGTAAAATGGACCATCTCTAACTTTTTATCTCCTGGCAAATATGAAAGAGTCTCTAATTGTTCCATTAGCAAAGAAATATGGGTGAAATAGCAGATGTAGGTACATCTAAGTAAAGGCTTCTAAGGTGCACATTCTAGTATCTCAACATGAAGAATTCATAATGGAGGAAGGTGAGTCAATTAAAGATTTAATCCAAAGATTCACTACTATTGACGGTGGAATTTGGTTCACGTGGAGAGCCCAAACTCCAGTCAATGGAGATGAATTCTTGGACCCAAGGCCATCTTTTGAAGCACAAGGATAAGGGAGAGGGAGAAGGATAGAATAAGACAATGTTTTAACATGGTTCGGCTAAATCTAGGTGGTACCAGACTCTACATCTACAATAAAGTTTTTATTGCCTTGAAGAAGTGTTTATAGAGTTTCTGTGTGTGGTTTTTTTTAGGCCTCCTTCTCTTCTAACAATGATTTCCTATTTATAGAGGAAAGAGGGGTTAAAAGTAACGATTACAAGCTATAGTTCTATTACATCAAGAAATAAATGTAAAAGACAGAAGAACTCCTGCAATCCAGCTACTGTAGGCTACTTTCTATGGGGTGGGCCCCTTTTATCGACTGTAAACTGACACAAGTCTATGTAACACTCAGCCTTGCTAAGCTCGTTGTTGTGTGAGGCATTCATCCTCTTCGAGTAAGGGTTTTTAGCTCGAGGGTAGCTATTATAGCTAGCTTAGCGAGCTCAGAGTTGCCTCTTAGTGTAGCAAGCTCGAGCAAGGTGGTCAGTCCCTTACGAGTTGGGCTTCTCTTGATCTTGTCACGTCACCTTTTAGCGATGAGTGAGGTAGTGCTCACTGGGCATCTTTAGCGAGCTGGGCCCTTACTAACTTGTTTTTCAAAGTCAATTTTTATGCATAACATAAGCCCTCTAACTCTTAGTTCACTTTGTGGACTAGGAGTTATGATTTTTCTAAGGCTCTATCTGTATTCTTAGTCAAATTTTTGCTTGGCTGAATCATCATTTCAGATTTCTTTTCTATCTTTTCATTCTACTTTAGACCATGCCTTTTTCTGTTCATAATTTTCGACCGTTGGCGTGGCATTTCTGCTTGCTTTAGGCCGTTTGATTAGGATAAGCCAGATATCTTCTGGATTTTTTGGTGGCCTGAGCTGGTCTTTTTATACCTTGAGGGTCTTCTTCCCTTTTTACAGGAGAGTTTAATAGAGGGGTCTGTTGAGCCCTTTGTTATTTTGATAATTTGGCTTCCAGTGAAGCTTTAAGGCATGGATGGTCTGTTGCAGAATGTTTGGAGGCACGGATGGCTGTTGCACGTAAAATCCTCACAGGATTCATCTTATGGGCTCCCTGGGAGTCTTGTGCGGATCTTGGATTATCTCCCCCAAGGCCTTCCATAGAATCCAGCTATGTCGGCCAAACTCTCGATGCCTTTCTGAATTGCATGGGGTTTGGCCTAGGAGGAGCTGTCGGAGGGAAATAAGTAGGAGCAACGAGGGTTGCTATCTTTCCTGTTGGTAGGAGTTTATCTCCAGTAGCCGGCTCTCTACTTTCTTGCCAGAATGGTAGTATTAGGCTCTTAGGCTTTTGCCCTTTATTTTTGCATTTCTTTTTCTTGCGATGTAATCTTTCCTCGTTGCATGAGGTCTTTTTAATGTATGAGCTTTTCTGCATAGCCCTTGAATGTTGTATTGGATGCTTCATGCACCGCTATATGTATATTTCCACAGATTAATGAAATGTCTCTTTGACCAATCAACTATATCTTTAATTCTTTAGCTATCCTTGTCATTTAACTGCCCTGGTCTATAATGAGTAATAGCCAAGATGCACATAAATTGCACCTGGCAAGAGGTCACATGTGAGCTGTGATCTTCTATCCATACATTAGCTATGGATACTTAGTTGCATAAGAGTTACAACGAATTCGTTTTAGCATCCTCGCACTGTGGCAAGCTCGTATGCCATTGTTGGGTTCGAGTATTGAGCTTCGATCATTCAATGGTGCTTCTGTACTTCAGCAAGCTCTTTGGTTCTTCGCTGAATTTTGAGTGTGTCGTCGAGGTAGGCTTCGCGCCGTCTCACCCTTGGATGTGTCTTTGTTGCGAGGTAGGCTCTTAGGTCGTTTCACCCTCAGTTTTGTGTTAGTAGCAAGATGATAGCTTGTCGCTAAGTGAAATCACACATCCATACAATAGCAACTTCATTGCTCAGTTTTGTAGCAATCTTGTTGCTCAGTCTCATAGCAATCATGTTGCTCAGCGAGGCAGTAGTCCTATTGCTCAGCTCCATAGCAATTTCATTGCTTAGCCTCACAACAATCTCATTGCTTAGCAAAATAGCAATCTCATTGCCCAGTGGTTGTTAAGGAATCTGCTTTTTGCCAACAATCTCGTTACTCAGTCCCACAACAATCCTGTTGCTTAGTGAGACAGCAATCTTATTGCTTAGGCTGGGAAATTATACACTTTTGCTCCTAATCTATGGGATATGGTTTACTTTAGATGCATCAATGGGGCAGGCTTTGTGCCATCTCACCCCTAGATGTAACCATATGATGGTGGAAGCTCACTGCTAATTTGATAATGTTTCTAAATTTAGGCTAATCAGTTGTGAATAACATAGGTTTAGCATAGAATGGCTTCTTTCATACAACGTTTCGCTGGACAATTCATTCAAGGATTTCAAAATTGCCATTGATCTCAAGAAAGTATTACAGGATTAGAATATAATTCTGATGGAAGGCTTTAGCTCTTGACCAGCGATTCGTTGGGTTTGCTGAGCTCACTACTCTGATGCACCTACTACATAATCCTATAATCGACCCCTTCTGATGAGGTCTTCTATAGCATCTTTTAGTGCCCAACATTTTGAGGTGGTGTGTCTGACCTTATTATGATAAGCACAGAATCTGCTCGAATCTCTTGATCTGATGGGAGCTCTCATAGGTCTAGGCTTCCCGAAGTCCTCTTTGCCCTTCTCTGTGGCAAAATTCTTATCCTATGTGTCAGATAGGATAGTATAGCTTTCATAGCGACCTTGAGGCCGAGGTCACTCGACTCTCCTCCTCTTTGCGGGCTGACCGTTAAGACCACTATTGAGGTTTTCTTCACTCCTCTTGCTTTGGGGAGTTCCGACAACTTTGCCTTTATGCTTAGGCTCTTCGGCACCGAAGGTTTCTTCCCATCTTATTTGTTTGACAGCTCACTTGTAGAATTCATTGAGATCTCGAGTTGGGGACTTATAAAGGCTTTTGTATAACTTTTCATCTTTGCAGAGTCCCACTAAAATTGCTATTAAGATGCTTTCCTCTGAGGGGTTTTCTATAGAGTTGGCTTCATGCCTGAACCTGGCTATATAATCTTTTAGTGATTCACCTTTGCGCTGAAAGATCATTGCGAGGTGGCAAGGAGGAGCAAGTTGCCTTTTCAATGCCCGGTATTGATCAACAAATTTTCTTTGGCATTCTTCCCAATTATTGACACTGTGAACCGGGAGGTTTCTGAACCTTTCCCGAGGTATTCCTCCTAGTGTGGCCGGGAAGACACGACATTTCACCAAAGGGTCAGTTGTCTGAAGGTCCATTTGGATATTGAATGCATCCAACTGGTCGCTTAGGTCGCTATTCCCGTCATACGGTGGGATTGCAAGCACTTTGACTTTTTGTAGAAGGGACTACATTTTGATCTCCATAGAAAATAGTGAGCTTTCCTCGTGCCGAGGTTGATTACTTTGAGGTTGCGAGTGCTCTTCTAGTTATTTCAGCCTTTGGAGGACTTCCTCCATTATCTGGCCCCATGTTTTGAATTGTGGGGTGGAGCTTTCCGCTCACTGCGATCCCCCTAGTCGCTGACTATCATGATCTTCGTGAGTTTCTTTCTAGGCTTTTTTACAGAGCTGTTGGAGCTGCGCCATGATTTCTTCTTGTCTTTGTGCACCCTGGGCTTGTGCCTATGCCAGTGCTTTCATAGTTTCGGCCAACTCTTTTACCGTGTCCTTAAGCACTTGCTAAGGTTGATGAGACCTTTGTGTCTCTCCCATCCTGAGGGAGTCATTTTGCTGGCGGTGAGCTTCGGCAGTAGGAATGTCTGCTGATTGTGCAACTAGAGTGTTTAAACTCCTCGTGGTCCTTCCTCTTGCCATTATAGAGTTGCAAGGAACACTTCAAAAAGTGGATGGGTCCCCACAGACGGTGCCAAAATGTTGACGATGGAATTTGGTTCACATGGAGAGCCCAAAATCTAGTCAACGAAGATGAATTCTTAGACCCAAGGCCGTCTTCTGAAGCGCAAGGATGGGGGGAGAGGGAGAAGGATGGAACAAGACATTGTTTTAACGTGGTTTGGTTAAATCCAGGCAATACTAGACCCTATGTCCACAATAGAGTTTTTATTGCCTTGAAAAAGTGTTTACAAAGTTTAGGAAGAAGGGGTTAAAAGTAATGATTACAAGCTACAGTTCTGTTACATCAACAAATAAATGTAAAAGATAGAAGAACTCCTGCAATCCAGCTGCTGTAGGCTACTTTCTGCAGGGTGGGCCCCTCTTGTTAGTTGCAAGCTGACATAAGTCTGTGTAACACTTGGCCTTGCTGAGCTTGTTGCTGTGTGAGGCATTTATCCTCTTTGAGCAAGGGTTCTCAGCTTAAGAGTCACTATTGTAGCTCACTTAGCGAGCTTGGCCTCATAGTGTAGTGAGCTCGAGCAGGGTGATCGATCCCTTGTCGAGCTGGGCTTCTCTTGATCTCGCCACATCACCTTTTAGTGATGAGCGAGGTAGCTCTCGCTGGGCATCTTTAGCGAGCTGGGCCTTTACTAACTTGTTTTTTAAAGTCAATTTTTACCCATAACAACTGCCATCATTAACCACTTGATGTTATTAGGTAGAAGATTTGATAATGCTGACCTTATTCATAAGATTCTCATATCATTGACAGAGGAGTAGTAGCCCAAGGTCACTGTTATTAAGGAGTCTTTAAAGATGGGTATCCTTACCATTCAAGAGCTCTTTGGCAATCTTGAAGAGCATAAGCTAGAATTGAGAAGATATAAAAAGAATGGAGAGGATAAACATAAGAAGACTTTGGCATTAAAGGCTGCAAGTGACTCATACTCAAGTGTAGGAGATTTAGAAAGTGATGTAAAAAAAATGCCACACTGACCAAAACAACTGCACAAGGCTCATAAAGAAAAGAAGAAAAATTAAAAGAAGAAAGTAGCTCTAAGAGGCAAAAAACAAAGCAAGGCTGAACAAATGATTAGCACTACACCAACTTGCTTTGAGTGTAAAAAATCTAGACACTTCAAGCCAGATTGCCTAGTCTATCTCAAAAGGCAAATTGAAAATGAAAGCAGAAAGAGAAGGCCATCTAGCAAAAGGTCTAACTTTGCTATCTAGGATGATGAAGAAGATGATGCAGAATCTACTTTAGAAGAAGAGGAAACTGAAAACAAGGCATCTCATGGCCTGACAAAACCAAGATTTTGAGGTATCTGGCACTAGATCCTTCTCCTATATTTCATCTAATGAAAAATCTAAAAGTGCATATGATAATAATGAATCTGAAAATGACAAAAACCTTAAAGATCTATGCATTCAACTTCATAATTCTTTAGTTAAAACTCAAAAGAGCTGAAGTAGGTTAAGATAGAAAAAAGTGACCTACTAAAGAAATTTAAGCAGCTAGAAAAAGATTTAAGCACTTCTAAGAATAAACATGAAATTCTAATCCATGAATTTAAGGATTTAGAAAAAGAAATTGCTGAGTTAACTACACTAGTAGAAGAACTGAATACTAGAAAAAAGTGTGATTTTTATAGTAGCTATAAGGATAAGATAGCTTCTTTAACAAAAACTCTACAAAGTTTTTCTAATAATAAAATGAAATTGAATGACATGCTGCAGAGCCAAACTAGTTTTAATAGTAAATCTGGTCTAGGATATAGGCACAGAATAAGAAAAGATCATAGGCTATTAGATCAAATAGAAATCATAGTCATATCACATGCTTTTACTGTAATAAAAAGGAATATCACATTAGGTATTTCCCCTATAAAAATGGAACATATTTGCAGAAACAAGATGAAAAGCTTGTATGGTTACCAAAGTGTTATCTCTCTATGTTTACTAAACATTACGGACCTAAAATCCATTAGGTACCATAATTGCAAGTATAGTTTCATTTTGCAGATGTGAGAAGAAGAATTTGAAGCAACTCTTGATGATGTAAAATAGTTGCTTTCATCATAGAAAGTTTAAACCCTCTTGTCTCCCTATTTTTCTTTGTATGCTTTTATGTTTATTTTCCCAAAAACTTGTTTTTCAGTATTTTCTAGGTACATTACATGAGTTTTTAAGGTAGAATGTGTTTTGAATTAATTATTACTCATGCATATTCCATTTGATATATGATTAGATAGCATATTAGTTGAAAACTAATTTTAAAATCTAATTTCTAGACTTTGAATTGATTCAAAAATTGATACACAGTTCAAAAATCTGCATTTTAAACTGATTTTCATGAATCAATTCTAGAATCGATTCGAGACATAAAAGTTTCAAAAATAACATGTTTTCATTCAAAAGGTCTAAAATTTAATAGAATCATTATTTAAGGGGAGTAAAATAAAAAAATTCCCTTATTCTCTTTACCCCATTATATGATTTGAATTTTTAAATTTTTTATAAGGTACTTTTGCTTTTTTATGTGCCAAAAGGGGGAGAGAAAGCTATAAACTTGATTTTAGATGACATTTAAAATTTTTTTCCAAAAAGGGGAAGATATATGAAAAGGGGAGCTTATAAGAACTTATAAGAGTTAATAATTTTTTTTTGAGTCATACATAATTTTTCAAATTGATTTTTGTGATATACTTTGATCTTTATCTAAAATTGTTTGTCACCATTAAAAAGGGGGAGATTGTTAGCCTAGCTAGCTAGACTATCTTTTATTTTGATGATAACAACAATTTTGATCATATCATATTATGATTATGTGTTGTAACGTTTGCTGAATGTTTGCAAGTCAAAGTTCATCAAGATTCTACAAAAGATCTACATTAGATTTAGGATTTTATTTTGATTTTTATAGGATCTTTTGTAAGTGAATT
>JANHAO010022503.1:0-12193 GCA_026873985.1 Saraca asoca
TCTTAATTCAGCTGGAAACATGACATTTTAGCTCTTAAAATGCTAAGTATGAGGGCAATTAATTGTGTCAAATCTTGTGTTATCATCCCACTTCTGAGATGCATAGATGGCGAGGATTGCAACACTGTCCTGTAGGAGATTCATGTAAGTCATTATGGAAATCATGCTAGAGGGCTATCCTTGGCACAAAAAGCTTTTTGACAAGGGTTTTATTAGCTGACGATGAAGCTAGATGCTATAGATCTCATCAAAAGGTGCGATAAGTGCCAGAGGTTTGCAAAGGTGCCATGAGCTCCGCCACCCTACCTGAAGCAAATGACCAGTCCATGGCCATTCACGATCTAGGGAATGGACTTGATCGGACCACTTTCTAAGGCTTGAGGAAATTATAAGTATGCAATAGTAGCCGTGGACTACTTCACTAAGTGGGCAGAGGTGAAGGAACTTGCTGAAATCTCATCTTTCAAGGTCGAAAAGTTTCATGTGGAACAACATTATCTACAGGTTCGGAGTCCCTCAGTAGATCGTGACTAATAACGGGACCCAGTTTACTAGCGAGTAATTCATCAGATTCTACGATGACCTTAAAATTGCTAAAAGCTTCACAACCGTAGATCACCCGCAAGCCAACGGGCAAGTAGAAGCCATCAACAAGATCATCAAGAGGATCTTGAAAACCAAGTTAGAAGCCAAAAAGGGAGCCTGGGTGAACGAATTGTAGACGGTACTCTGGGCCTACAGGACCACACCTTGCAGCTCCATAAGGAAGACTCCCTTCTTGATGGTATACAGATATGAGGCAATGATACTAAAAAAACTTGAGGTTGCGATACAATGAAGAATTGCTTTTAACCCGGAAGACAATAATCAGCTGCTCGCTACAAACCTGGACCCGATGGAAGAAGCGAGAGAAAGGGCTAGCTTCAGAATTGCTGCCTACCAACAATGCATTGTGAGGCACTACAACCGTAAAGTGCGAGCTAAAAAATTCAACCCTAGCGATCTCATCTTGCATCTCGTTCTTCCTGGAGCACGTAAACCCAGCAGGGGGACCTTAGAAAAGAACTAGGAAGATCCATACCTTGTCAAAGGGATTGTGAGTGATGGAGCCTACCATGTAGTGGACATGAATGGACTGGAGTTCCCTAGAGCTTGGAATGCTGAGCGCCTTCATTGCTACATCAATAAGTGTCTCGATGTGTAAGTGTTGGTCCATTGTAAATGTGTATGAAATTCCTTGAAAAGTAGCGTTGGTCCATAAAGAATAAGGTTCGAAGAAGATTCTACGTAAAGTAGCATGTTATGTAATATAGTTACAATTGATGTGGCATGATCAAATTTTTGTCCCAATATAAACAAGCAAGCAATTTCACATATTCAAGCATGAAAGTAACAAAGAGAGATATGTTCGGCTTTCATCACAATAAAGTCATTCCATACAAATTGTCCATGAAGTTTGTCATAAGTCTTAGAAAATAAAAAATCAAGGTTACAAAGTTTATGTTTCAAGAGGTTGGAGTCTTAGGAGCTAAGTCTTCATCAAGTTAGGGGTTAGAAGCTAGAGCATCAGGAACATTAGCCACTGAAGTAGCATCAGCGACTTGCATACCACCTTCTCCTTGAACGACAACTTCAGTGGGAGGGGTTTCGATCTTGGCACTTTGTCTCTTCATCGAGAAGCTAGCCCTGACAGCTCTCCTTTTGTACCGGTCCATAACCTCCAGAGCGTGAGGGCTAAAGAAAAGGAAATCTAGCTTAAGATGTTTCTCCCACAAAGTGTAGAAGAAAGCAGCATAAGTCTTGGTCCTTGTTTCCCTAGTTGTTTCTACCACCAGCGAAGACGTCTTTGCTTTAACCTTAGCTGCTTCCTCCTTAGCGAGCTCAAATTCTCTCTTCAATGCCCTTAACTCTTTAGTAATAGCCTCGACTCGCTACTCTGTGAATCTCGCCTTCTCCTTGGTAGTGTCGGCCACTTTTATTGCTAACCGTACTTGTGACTGGGCCTCGTCTAGCTCTATCTTGACCTTATTTAGATCGTTGGTTGCAAGCCCAAGATCTAGCACAATACCCTTGTGATGTGCTATCTCACAAGATAGAGTTGCTTCCGTTTCGTTGACCTTCTCCTTCAACTCCAGGACCTTAGCTATTAAAACCGCCAACTCATCCATGAGAGCAGACTTCTTGTGATCCTAGCCTTGGACCACTTCCTCAATCTTCATCAGTGTCAGTAAGCTCTACAAGAATAAGCAACAAGTTTTGACTATGAAGGAAATAGAGTGACCAAGACAAGAAGTAATACTTACCACCAAGCCGTGGCGAGTCGTATATCCTACCAGCCTCCCAATAAAAAACTCTTTAACCTCCAACACCCCAATCCTATTGCTAGGCCCCAAGATTGTGCCCATGCTATTAACAAAGGTCTGAGCGTACTCTTCCATCTTGGAGCTGGGCTTGACCAGTGGTGCCACAGCCTCAGCCTCCAGCATAGCACACTTGCAAGAGGCCCCCTTCTTCTTCCCCTTATCAACTTTTCACTTTTTGGGGGGAGAACCAGAAGGGGTAGTGACATTAGTTGCGGTCACTTCTTTATATCACAGTGTAGGGGCTGGTCCTTGCGAGGGGACCACGACAAAAGTAGGTGGCTGGTCTATGACAACTGGAGTCATATCAATCTCAGGGGTTGGAGGTTGGTCTATAACGATCGAAGTTGAATCGATCTCGTGGGCCGGAGGGGCCTCTTCCCTATTGTCTAAAGGCGGCGCCCTCAGAATAAGCTCCATTATTTTGTCGTAATCATCAAAATTGGTGGGTCTGATCTTTGTTACTCAATGAATTCCTATCTCCCTTGTAAGCTTGGTGTCCTTGGCAGGAGTAAATTTGTAATAACAAAGGAGACTTTCGTCAAACCTAAAGTCATTCTCGAGACTGTCAGATGTTACGAACTTGTCCAAGACCTCCAACTCCTTAGCCACTAGTGTTGACCTCTTACTAGTCCTGTCTGTAAAATTAAGCGAAGGTCAGAATCAAGAGCAAATATCAAAGACCCATCAAACTCACTCACTCCTAGTCTACCTACCCAAAACGAGAACAAAATCAAAATTTCTAAGGTAGCGCAACGAGGGGCATGAAATGTAGAACCAGCGAGACTTGTAATGCCCCGCATTAGACTTCCCTTTGGCATCCCCCTTTGGCAAAATGCTTTTATATGACATCTATCGAGCTGAGAGATAGTAAAGTCTGTCCTATGAGTTCGTGCACCTAAGTTCATACAGGTAGTACAGAGTTTTGGGTGATGGTGGTGGAAGGCCGTTTCCCAAATGGATTAGGGCTAGCAAGATGAGCAAGGTATAGGATTTTGGTGTGAGCTGGAATGGGCTAAGTTTTATTTTGTTTAAGAAGTTAACAATGAAAGGTTGCATTGGAAATCTTAGTCTGGCTGTGAGGTGCGGGAGGCCGATAACGACAAAACCCTAAGGAGGATGGGGAGCGTACTCGTTCGGAGCAGGAACCATGGCACTGCACCCTTTAGGGATCCAGCATGTTTAGATTGCAGATTGAATGTTACAGAAGCACATGATTGATGCATGCAACTTGAATACCTGACTATCGGGATGCTACTCGCAATGGCGCCTTGGCCCTTGGTATGGCCTAGATGGGCACTGAAGTCCGTAGCGACCTCGCTCCCACTTAAGGTCACTTCGTCAGTACATCGTACAACTCCCACACTCTGGGATGAGTCCGGTTCGTCATCCTCGTTCTTAATCATATGACGACGACGTGCATGAACTACTCCCATCTATACAAAGAAAAAAAGATTGGTCAGGTCACTGAGAGTAAACCGTACTGAAGGCTAAGACTAATGACCCCCTACACTTCAAGCCATGCACACCCTAAACCACTGCATCAACAACCTAGACTCTGGAAAACAGAGGAGATGCAAAAACTGAATCCTAGAATCTCGAAAGGCTAAAAATAACATCCAAAAACCCTAAAGTCTACTAGTAGACTAACTATACTAGTTCAAAGAAGCTGAAATATCCAAACAAGCTCTACCTATCAGCCTTATTGTCCCTCAGCCAGTTACGATCAAGTTCCCTACTGCCTACAAAAAAAAGCATAAGGCAAAATGAGACGTACCATGATTTGTAGAGGCAAAAGGTTTGGAATAGTTTGTAGATGCAGTTTTCAACGAGGAAAGCTTAGGTAACAATCGAGAAAGTGGACTGGAACTAATAGAAATCAGTGGTGGAGGAGCTGTCACAGCAACTGGGAAAGCAAACGAGTAGAGAAAACCAGAACTCTGAAAGTTTTCAAAGGGTAATTGAGAGGGAGAAAGAGAAAGCCCCTTTTAGTTTATAAATATGTCCAATCCCACCATTAGATCAAAAGGCCAGTCAATTACCCACGATCTGACAGCTCGAGAAAAGCCAGTGGCCAGTTCATGATAATGCAGTGCACGTGTATCAAAATTAAGAGTAATTATTGCCAACTGTCGTTGGAAATCCAAGAGTCACACGTGGGATGAACGGGAATACCAAATGACTCATTGGGGTCACAGGTCGCACAACACAAGACTATGATGACGTTTCAAGATCTCACGTCCTAGAAGTGCTTAATGCATAAAAATCTTGCGTAGGCAATTTGAAGATCTTGCATCCATGAAGTGCTCTATGCTCGAAAATCTTACGCGAGCCACGTCCAAGAAGTGCTCTATGTACAAAAATCTTCCATGGGCAATTCGAGATCTTGCATCAAATAAGTGCTCCACGCACAAAAATCTTGCGCGAGCCACGTCCAAGAAGTGCTCTACGCAGAAAAATCTTGCGCGAATAATTTTCAGATCTCACGTCCAAGAAGTGCTCCATGCACAAAGTCTTGCACAAGCCGTGTCTAAGAAGTTCTCCACGCACAAAAATCTT
This sequence comes from Saraca asoca, assembly GCA_026873985.1. Classification (NCBI taxonomy): domain Eukaryota; kingdom Viridiplantae; phylum Streptophyta; class Magnoliopsida; order Fabales; family Fabaceae; genus Saraca; species Saraca asoca. The sequence continues at coordinate 4,920 of JANHAO010022503.1, forward strand.
ACGTAGGCAATTTCAAGATATCGCGTCCAATAAGTGCTCCATGCATAAAAATCTTGGGCGGGCCATGTCCAAGAAGTGCTCTACGCACAAAAATCTTGTGTGGGTAATTTTGAGATCTTGCATCCAAGAAGTGCTCCACGCACAAAAATCTTGCACGAGCTACATCCAAGAAGTGCTTTACACACAAAAATCTTAAGTGAGTCGCATCCAAGAAATGCTCTATGCACAAAAATCTTACGCGAGCAATTTCGAGATCTCACATCTGAGAAGTATTGGCCATGCACAAAAATCTTGCACAAGCTGCATCCAAGAAGTACTCTACACACAAAAATATTGTGCGGACAATTTCAAGATCTCGTGTCCAAGAAGTGCTAGCCACGCACAAAAATCTTGCACGAGTCGTGTCTAAGAAGTGCACCACGTATGAAAGTCTTGCATGGACAATTTCAAGATCTCACATCCTAGAAGTGCTCTATAGACAAAATTGTTGCATGGTCAATTTCAAGATCTCGCATCCAAGAAGTGTTCCATGCACAAAAAATCTTGCGTGAATCGTGTCCAAGAAGTGCTCCATGCACAAAAATCTTGTGTGAACAATTTCATGACCTCATTTCCAAGAAGTGCTCTATGCACAAAAATCTTGCACATGCAATTATGAGACTTTGCATCCAAGAAGTGCCACGAGTACCACACTTTTACGTGAACTGATATGTTTACATAGGCCACATGGAAATGCAGTCTCATGATGGTGATGATGCTTGAGCACCTTACTACTTAAACTTGACCTCAAAGTCACTCTAATGCTCATGCTTTTTGCCAATTAAAGTGAATCGACATGACCAACTAATCATGTATGCAGCGCTCCTTATAACAATTATCGAGTTATGATTTTGCAGGAGTTAGTCATGTTGCCATCAACAACTAATTGGATCATTAATATAACGAGCTTATAAAGGCAAAAGATATGAGCGTAATGCTTGAAGTTTTATTAAAAGACCTCCTTCAACAAGGCAGATTTACATCAAAAGAGCTAATACACAAGAATAAAGCAAAAGCCTAAAGCTATTACCCCCACAAGGGAGAGAAAAACTGACCCCTAAGAAGACAAACTCCCATCAAATAAAACACCCACCAACACGGATGCTCCTGCTTATAGCCTTTCTCAGCCAACGGTTCCTTTCTTGACTCAAACCCAATGTAATTCAAAAAGGAGTCAGGAATCTGGCTGGCAAGGCTGAACTTCATGAAAAAGTTGTGAAGAAATAACCTAGGATTTGCACAAAACCTCCCAGGAACCAGCAAGAAGAGTTATGCAGGGAAGCCTTATGCAACAGGCCATCTACAGCTTTGAAACTTCTATAATAGACTATCCACACCTCAAAGAACTCTACTGGAAGCCAAGCTACTGAAAGCACAGGGGGCTTAACTAAAGCGTCCATCAGGTAATCTCACCAAGGAGCAAGAGGAGCCTCACAAGCTTTTATAAATCAATCTCGATTCATCAAATGACACAAAGGACATTTGGTTGTTCCAAATTGGATGGTCCAGAAAAAATGAGATCTCTACGTCAATGGCTGAAAACTATGCACAGTGGGAGGTAAAGCCTAAAGCAAGGGAAATGAAAGTCTGAAAGACAAAAAAGACAACACGATAGTCTGAACATGAAGACTTGTTCACCCTACAGACTGTAGAAAAGACTTTAACTACCAGTTGCAACTCCCAGCCCGCGAAGCGAGCTGAGAGTTAGGGGGCTTATGTTATGGGTATTTTTCGAAAAACATGGTTTGGGTCGGCCAAGGTCCAGTAAGAGGCACAACTAATCGGGCGGAGGCCCAAATTGGGGATTGTGGTCACTCAACAAGGAAGCCAAGCTGTTAGGTGCAAGCTGAAGACATTAAGTGACGTCACAACAGGGGGCGCAGCTCGCTAAGAAGGCCTTCAGCCCGTTAGTGAGAAGACTATGACCTTAATTGACCACAATAAGAGTGACCGAGCAAGAATAACAAGGTTAGCCAAAGCTACCAGCTCGTCCACTAGCCCAATGTCAAGTCATGAGGTTAATGAGCCAGACACATGTATGGAGCCCAGTCAGCAATCCAAGGCACATGTCTTCAACTGACAACTCAGCCTCCAAACTGACACATTAGCCCCCCGAAAGTCTGACATTGATTTACCCAGCATTAATTACCTAACGCCAAGCATTAAATGCCCAAAGCGGTGGAAATAATCATTCAGCTACTTGTAAAATTACATTTGTAGCCCTCCCCCCTTCTATAAATAGGAAGGGGTGGTCATTGTAAAAGAAGAGGAAGAATTTGCATGCAGAAACTCTGTCAGAATACAAAGAGAATACTATACACTATGAGAGAGCACTTCCATTGTACCCAAAAAATAACCGTTAGCTGATAATCAAAACCACTGTAAATGTAAAGGCCAACTTGGGTTTAGCTAAACCATGATAAAACTTCTGGTGTCTGCTGTCTTTCTTCTCTTCCATTATCTTTCTTTTTTGCTTTCTTGCATATTTAGCTTGTAGTCAGGGGTGATATTGAACTTAAACCTATTGACCGGATTTTGGTGTCAATAATATCCAACATACCATAAAGTTTTCAAAGAAAACTAACATCAAAATTAACTCATTTAACAAAAACCAAAATATTCCATACAACCAAATTATCCCAAAAATGGGATTTTTTACGTAAGGAGGATTATCCACTCACCTTAAATACTCTTTAGAATAGTCTAATTGCTCATTAAGATGCTAAAATGGCTCACTTAGAGAAATTGAGTTATTCAACTTAGGTTTTTCAACTGAAACTCCAAACTTGTTGGTGTTGGTGTGCTTACTCCTTTTAGAGAGACTTCATTAAAGCATAACAATGCAAAACAACAAGGAAAATTTTAATTTTCTTCAGTTAGCACAGTAAGAGTTTCATGATAAATTTCTTGGAAGCTAGTTATAGGGTTGCTATAAAATAAATCTGATGATTTAGAATTACTCACTAGAGTCCTAAGTGCCAGTGACCAGCTCAGCTAGAGTTGGGACACCGTCGGTATGTCGATCCGAGCATTGGCCGATCAATAAGCCGAAGAAGGAGACAAGATGCTAGGTTGGTCCGTTGTCAGGACGATGTCAGAGAAGAGAAAGGAAGGCTGATAGTGGTCAGGTCTCGCTGGATGGCAAGGGAAGTAAAAAGATACGAAGTTGCCAGAGTGGAGGAGCTTGTCGGACCGAGAACAGGAGACTCTTAGTTGAAGTGAAATGGCGCACGCCCAAGGAGAAGAAGGCATCAGAGAACATTATAAGGTGGTCAGCTGTCCAAGCTCATCAGAGACAGGAAGGAAACAATCAGTGATCATGTAACAATGGCTGAGAAGCTGTCAACATAAGAAGGGAAGCAACTCGTGGGAAGAAGAAGCTTCTAGAGAAATACAAACAGCAAAAGAAATGAGGGCAATTTACATTTTGACCCCAATGACTTTCCATCATCTTCAAATAGGTCCTTTTGGAAAAGAAAAAATTCTTTTTCAGCCCCAACGAGAAATATCAAAATTTCACTTTCGTCCTTCTGAAGTTATTTTCTATTTATTATTTTTTTATCATTTTATTTTTAAGATATTACAAACTCTCCCCCAAACAATAGAATTCATCCTTGTTGTATGTGAAAATCGGTTCGTCTTGGACAAACGTGTGAGAAGCCCAAGAGCAACAAAAGGATCGGTTAGAAGAACTGTTTGGATCGCTATGCCTTTAATCTACGTCATGAGTGCAACCCCTCGACTCAAACTTGAACCTAACAGAGCGAGTTCAACATCTCTATCTTAATAATATGCACAACCCCAGAATATGCGATCCGATCAGCAAAGTGCGGGTAGCAACGTGAAGCTCGCCAGATAGAAGATCGAGTCATGTCTTGCCTTAACAGACAAATGGGGTCTTGCTTACAGAAGATGGCTTGCAACAACCGAAAGTAGAAGATTTGGCCTGTAAATTCTATCTTGTACAATAAATACTGATGTAATAGATTTACTGCATATGCAATTACCATTATAACCTCATTCCCTCTATTAATATAAGGAAAGAGCTCCTCCGTAAGGAGAGATTAAGATTACGTTCTGAAACTCTGTCAAAATGGAGACCAAACATTGTAAAATTGTGGTATCAATAAAACACTACCGCGGACGTAGGGTCTAGTGTTGCCTAGATTTAGCTGAATCACATTAAATCGGTCCTCCTTCTTCTCTGCTCTTCCCTTCATTTCTATCTATTTAGCTACTTTGGTTTATCTGAACTAGTCAATGGCTAGAGATCCCGCAAAAATCCCTCCGTTGATTGGAGTTTGGACCATTACCAAAATCTGATGTCAACATTTTGGCGCCGTCTGTGGGGATCTTGCTATTCTAGTTCATTTCTGCTACAATAGCCAAAGGAAAAGTCACTAAGGCCTTAAGTGCACAACTCCATCCTTCAGATGGCTATGTTTTGGCAATAGACTCGTCTACTGCTCCCATCGCCAGAGCAACTACTGGTATCCCTCCAACTAGTTTGACACAACCAGTTCTCGCCACTAACGGCGTCGATAGACCACAGACCTGGCTTCAACGTCAGGAAAAACTTGAGCGTATGATGGGAGAGCTGGCCAAAACAGTCACACTGTTGGCACAGACACAGGCCCAGAATGTGTAAGTGCGAACTAAAACTACCGTACTCGAGGTTGAGCATTTTGGTAAAGCTAACCAGGAGCAGACTTCACGTCACTATCCACATGGTCAGGACAGCAAACTAAACCATCAAGTCCTAGCCAAGGACTGAGGGGTTTGGATGTCACGATGGAAGGCTCCTTTAAAGAGTTAAAAGTTTGGAGGAGCACCCTCGAGCTCGAAATGACCAAGGTCGCTTAGAGGAGAGAACCCCTTTCTCTAGAGAGATCATGGAGGAATCCCTTCCATACAAGCTCAAGGTTCCAGCCATTCCATTGTATGATGGGGATAGTGATCCGTATAACCATCTAGACTTGTTCAATATCTAGATGGATTTACAAGCCTGTAACCCCTTGATCAGATGTCGTGTCTTCCCTGCTACCTTAGGTGAAGTTTCCCTAATGTGGTTCAGGAGCCCCTCAGCTTGTAGTGTAAGCAGTTAGGAAGACTGTCAGGAAAGGTTCGTTAATCAATATCGAGTGTTACGGAAATAACTTGCACCCCTATGCCACCTCGCTATAATCTTTCAGGGCAAGCAAGAAGCGTTAAAAGATTACATTACTCACTTCAGGCGTGAAGTCAATAATGTCGAGAAGCCCTTGGATGAGGCCGTTCTAGCTGCTGTCTCGATAGGACTTCGCAGAGATGGGAAACTATTCAAGAGCTTATACAAATCCCTAATTGACAACCTGGGTGAGTTCTATGAGCGGGCCGTGAAACAGGTCAGATGGGACGAGTTTCAGCTCGTAAAAAGCTTAAACGAATAGTTCAGCTCCGAACAGGAAAAGAAATAACTGTGGGAATGGGAGTGACAACTCCAAAAGTCAGCTCACCAAAAAGAGTAAGGATGAATGACCCTTACCCCAAGCTCACCACAGCACTTATAGCATCTTGTCAGACACTCAGAACAAGATCTTCACAATGGAAAGGGAGAAGGAAGACTTCAGAAAGCCTTCACCTTTGAAGACTCTCGGCAAGTCCAAACTCAATCGGGGAAAATTCTGTGCATACCACAACGAGTTCGGGCACGTCACTTCGGAATGCTGGGCACTGCGAGATGCTATCGAGGATCTTATTAAAAGAGGTCATTTGCATGATTACGTTCTGCAACCTTCCAGGTAACAACATGGATCAGATCGGCGGGATGCCAAGCGAGAGCGATCCCCTACTATCAGGACGATCTTTTGAACTCTTGTACTTATTTGTAAATTGTATAAATACTTTGAATACAATTACTAATACTAAATTTTCTTCTATCATGCTAGTGACATCCGCAGTCCATATGTAGTCAACTTACTACAAACCTTATGAAAGGCTTCATGCTCTGATCCTTCATTGAGTTGAAGCCCCCCCAGAGCTCAATCCAGAGAAAAATAAATGAACACTTAACCAGTTGAGCTGTGGGCTCGTTAAGGTGCAGGGGCACTAAAAAACACTCACTTCACCAATTAAGCTGCGAGCTTGCTGAGGTGCGAATGCGAAAGCACTAAAAAATACTCACTTTGCCAGCGTGGCTGCGTGCTCGTTAAGGTGTGGAGGCATTAAAAAACACTCGCTTAACCAGCTAAGCAACAGGCTCACTGAGGCATGGAGATGCTAAAAATAAACTCACTTATTTGGGCACAAGATCGCCCTGATCACAAGATCGATCACCTTTTATTCGGGCACAAGATCGCCCCAACCACAAGATCGGCCACCCCTTTGGGCACAAGATCGCCCTGACCACAAGATCGATCATTTTTTGTTTGGGCATAAAATCGCCCCGGCCACAAGATCGGCCACCCCTTTAGGCACAAGATAGCCCTAACCACAAGATTGATCACTTTTTATTTAGCCATGAGATCGGCCCAAGCACAGGATCGCTCATTCATTTATTTCGTCGCTCTCATGTGAACTCAAATAAGTTACAGTTCTCATGTGCGTTTATCTATTTGGCCATGAGATTGGCCTGAGCACAAGATTGCTCATTTATTAGTTTCATAGCTCTCATGCGAATATATTCCCATGAATACTAACTTATCTATTTACTTAGCTACAGGATCGGCCCAAGCACAAGATCGCTTATGCGATGGTCACTCAGACGGTTCAAACCAAAATGTTTGCTAAAAGAAAATGGCAACAACAAATAGAAATTGTAGAAAAGTAATTTTATTCATTGAAAGGGCTTAATGAGGTAGTATTATATCATAAAGCCCTGAGAACAGACTAAACCAAATACAAAGGGAAAAATCTATGACTAAGAAGAAGGGCCGGCCTTGGGGAGCCGCACCTCAGTTTATTAGGGACTGCACATTGCAGCTTTCTTCTTCCAATGCACAATCAGCGACAGTGCAACATCCCTTCATCTTCGACCACCTGCTCCTTGATAAATGGGAAAAAGTGCATGAAAATAATATGACTTTAATTCATTTTGTTAATAGTATTTTATGTTTTCTTAATGTTTTTGCCTTAGTTTTATGTTTTGTTTTAGATACTGCTCTCGGTTTCAATTTCTCATGTAGGATGATGAAAAGGGCTGAAAAGAAGAAGGAAACTTGAAGAATGAAGATGCATTTAGATCAAGGAAAAGATAC
>JANHAO010022504.1:0-12191 GCA_026873985.1 Saraca asoca
CCTAATATTGATCATTAAGCAACAATCATATAATATCTAAATCAAATGAAGCCATTAAACTCAGATATTCACTGCAAAATAGAGACGAAAAAGGAAAGAAATGGCCAACAAATGAAATCCAGAATGAAGGAACAAATCCTTGACATTAATCTTCAAGTTGCAGCCCCTTGGACTGATTATAGCTAGCCTTTCATGGAGGCATGAAAATGCAAAGAAAAAGGAGAAAAATGTGCTAACCTAATGCTATAAAAAAACTACACTAGAAACTACTCTAAAACTACTTGAAAAATTGAATGAATAACTTCTACAAAATGGCTTTTCGCCAAAGTAAAAGGAGAAGCTAGTTGCATGTAGGTGGATGGGCAATGATGGCTGATTGGTGTAGTCTACTATTGCCATTGCGTGTAGTGCTCAATGTAGACTAATTTCTCTTTCTTTTCTACTGACTTATGGGTCTCCAGCTGGCTGAGTGTTTGCTGGATCAAAGGATGTGCAATTGGGCTCAAAATCCATACCAAATGGGGCCTTGAAAGTCCAATTCTGCAAAGCCCATTTTCACAGCATTTCTGCCCCTGATTTACAGCTCATTGTTCATGCCCATATTGACATTTTCAGCTCTAGAAGCCTTCATAGGAATTGTGACTTTATGTCTCAGCTTCCATTTGGGCTTTGTTTCACCTCATTTGAACCTCTATACCTCAAGTTATTATCTATTGAATGCATGAAGGTCGGGCTACCAAGGATAGGGCTGAGACAGTATTCTGATTCTAAATTGAGCTCCAATTTTGGATGACCAATTGTGAGATTCGGCTCTTGCAGTCTTCATAAAAATTGTAGATCTATCTCTTTGCTTTCCTGAAAAATAATAATCATATCAATTGGACAAGTGTAGCTCGAGATATGCTCAAAATACAGAAACTGCTTAAAATGGCCAATTAAGCAGAATTTTGTAAAATGAATCCAATTGACACTAAATCATAAATACACATTAACACAGTTGGAGTAAGTCATTTTTTAAGTTTAAAATGTTAAGTGAGAGGAGAAATAAATGTGTCAAATATTTTGTTATCAATATACGATCCGGGGCTTATTTTTGGGGAGCCTAGACTTCTGTCTTGACCTGATTCTATACTTCGCATTGGTTGCTGGTACGTGTCATGCAACCTCACTGAGCTGAGTCTCTTGGACTTATTTGCTATTGGGCCCTTGTTAGCCCATTTTGCATTATACCAGAAAATACTCATAACAAATCACGACACAAGTTGGGTTAGACTAATAAAGAGCTTGGCAGCAATCTACTTAACTCCGTCCAACACCAATTTTTCCTGCCATCATTACTTGACCATAATGGGCCCCCAACTTCATGCCTCCAATCCTTGATGGTCAGAATTGTTCAACCATATTGTCTATTGTTGGTCTTTCTTGAGCAAGCGATGGTTAGGAGCTTCCCAGTGATGATGAGGGTGAAGGAGAAACAAAGAAACTTCAAGAAAATAGAAGATAGAGGACATAAAAAAAAAAAGGAAAAAAAACCATGTCATTAGGTGTTCAAAAATTTTTAGCCACATATGATGCTAAGTTAGATGTCATATAAGCACTTCTATTAAAAACAAGTAGAGTTGGGTTGTTGATTAACGTTGCATGTTTTTTAAAAGTTAAATATAAATTTACTTCAAATAAAATTTAGAGGATAAGATTGAAATTTCGATGAAAGTTATAAAATGAAAAGTGCATTTTTTTTCCGATTAGTATTAATATCAAATAGGATTTGCGTTGAAAAATATAAATTTAAATTAAAACAAATAAATTAATTAATGTAAGTGAATAAATTAAGAGATAGTGAAAATATAACTTATTATTATTTATGTAATGTTTTCAATAATTTATAATTATAATATTTTAGATTGTTAAATTATTTTATTTTAATGTCTAAAAATTTGATAAAATTAAATATAATCATTGTTAATATATTTGAGAAATATATGTCATAATAATAGATTTAAATTTAATTCATATTTTAGTTCATATATATACCTACTAACCTTTTCACCTAATATTAATTATTTATTAAGTGATTAGCCTGAATCCATCTCAAACTTCTGTTGAATTGTTTTGTGCTAGCTCAGGTTGGGTTACTTTTTTCTTTTTTCTTTCTTCGGTGTCCTAGCTAATCTGCTGAATCCAACTTATTTTGGTTTCTCCTAATTTTCAGATCAAAATAGAAATGTATTGTAAGTTGGTATCATCTTCCCTTGCGTTGTATTTGTTTTTATAATTCTTACCACTTCCTCCAAATGCGAAAACTAAATGAACTCCGAAACTGAATCATCTCATAAGTGATCCCCTCTTTATCTGTACTCCTTCAGTTTCACAGTCCAACCACGTGAATTCAGGCCTGCCTTCTCCACTCTCCTCACGTGGCACCTTTTATACCCATTGCCCTAAATCATTCACCTACTCTTTACTATTTCACCGCACAAACAAAATTACCAACACTTTTCTATAATTGCATTTCCTAATTCAACACCAACACATAAACACTCTTCAATTCACCTTTTCAACTCTCACTCTGCCAAAACTAAAACTATGTCTGACCCTCCCAGCACTCCGTTGCCACCACCACCACCATCATCAATCTTACCGGACCCACACCGCCAATCGCTTCATTTACCCCACATCCACGGCGGCGCCACTTCTTCCACCACAGTGGCCACCATCGTCATCACCCCCTCTTCTTCTTCTTCCTTAGTTCGAGAATACCGCAAAGGTAACTGGACCATCCAAGAAACTCTGATTCTCATTACAGCCAAGAAACTGGATGATGAGCGTAGGCTCAAAACGACAACGCAAGACCCCACCAGAGCCGGTGCTGCATGTGGCCGAACCAGCGGCGAGCTTAGGTGGAAATGGGTTGAGAATTATTGCTGGAGCCAAGGCTGCCTGAGAAGCCAGAATCAATGCAATGACAAATGGGACAATTTGCTTCGTGATTATAAGAAAGTTCGAGATTATGAGTCAAAATCAAAATCATCACCAGATGGCTCGAAAGACTTCCCTTCTTATTGGTCCATTGATAAGCATCAGAGGAAAGAGAGAAACCTTCCTTCAAATATGATGTTAGAAGTCTATCAAGCTATAAGCGAAGTGCTTCAAAGGAAATATGCCCAAAGAAGCCCACAACAACCAGCACCACAAGTAGTCACCACTATTTCATCATCTCCGGTAGCAATACAACCACCTCCACCTCCACTACCTCCGCCACCACCACTTCCTCCTCCTATACAACCAGCGCCACCGTCGCCGCAGGCTCCGGCGAGCTCCACTCCGGCTGTTTCAGGTAAATGTAGTATGATGGGTTCAGTTATCAATTAAAATTTTTTCCCTTTTTTTTTTGGTCAAACTTGCAGGTTCTGCTTACCCTGCCACATTTAATGGGACCCATTGATCTTTAGATACCGTACAGTCAGTGTTATCCCATTTTAAATACAGCTAAAACCTGTGAAGTTTGCTGACCGTTTGATCATGCCCATATGGAATCTTAGGTTAAAATCAACGGTGGGTAATGTAGGATGTAGGTTTCTGGTGATTGAACGCGAGAACTATTGGTGTTATCTTAGACCACGTTGCTCCACTGCACAAAGATTCGGGGTTCGTATTTAAAAATTCAGAAAAAGTATTATTATGATTTTATAATTAAAAGAAAAAAAATGTTGAGAAAAAGAGGTATACAGTACAATCATGCAGACCAGTGTGTGCGAAGGCTACCATCTCATGATTGTTAAGGATTTTGTGGGCAGTCCAAGAAAATAGATTCTTACTTGCTTAGTCTATCTGGGTATAATAATTAACCAAATCCTTGATAACGAATGCCCAAATGTAGCCACATTAAAATATTAACTAATCCTTTACGTATCCAATGCATTGCCATCTCATAATTCTCATGCATTAACATTTTTTTATTATGCCACACTTTTAATTTAACTTAATTAACGTATGTGTGTTCATCCTTAATTCATATTTATGTATGCGTGGTAATTTTTTTTCTCTTTTATGGAATTAAAACATTAAGTGATTTTGACGTATGAAACGCATTGTCAATTCATAATTTTCATGCAATATACCTAATTTCATTTTCATTCTTTATTTAACTCCACAAATATTTGTATCATTTCCTTTAATTCATACCTATGCTCGATGTTGGGGACGGATGCAGAATTTATTTATATTATTAAATTTGTCCTTTTGTTTTCTCTCAAATTTTTAGGGCATTATAAATTTTGTAATTACTTTTACATACACTCTAAAATTTTAAATTTGTGTAGGCACACACTTTTTAAGTACATCCCTCCCGGCTAGATGACTTGTTTCTTTGTTTCTTTGCCCTATCTGGCAAATCTTATTTACTTTATCATATTTAGAGATGGCAATGAAGCTAATTCGATTGAAATCTTGTGATTCCTACAAGAGAGATCAGAATCATCTGGCACGGAGTGCAGTGAGGAACAAGAATCCCAATCAAAGCGTAGAAAAGTTCGGAATCTGGGATCAAGCATAATGCGCAGTGCATCAGTATTGGCCCGAGCACTGCGAAGTTGTGAGAAGAAGAAGGAGAAGAGACATCGCGAATTGGTGGAGCTGGAGCAACGGAGGCTTGAAATTGAGAAAACTCGGAATGAAATAAACCGGCAAGGAATCAGCAGCCTTGTTGCCGCCGTCACTAATCTCTCTGGTGCAATTCAATCTTACATTTCTGAACGCCATGGCCATAGATGATATGATGATTCATCAAATTAATTTATGTGAATTAGGGAATATAAATTAATTTATTTCAGCCATTCTTTCTCTATTACCACCACCATTGAATTAGAATGAGATTTTATTCTTGTTATAATGTGCTACGCCAGCTAATGATTATTGTGTGCTAAATATTTGCATTCATTGATGGTGAAACGAACTTAATCAGCATTCTTTTTAATGGTTATTTGGTGATCATGTATATAATTTGTTAAATTAATGTCCTATATTATTTGGGATTCTGGGTATGTATATATGGTAGGCCTAATTTGGATGTCACCGCTGCAAATTATTGAGTTCATATATATTTCATGCTGTGGTTTTACAATACAAAACATTTGAATTAATATAAGTGCGGTTCAAATTTGAAGTGAATTTTCAAGACAAAATGTTTAAATGGTAAACTAAAACATAATCGACTTTTCATATTTTTCGGAATTTAGTTTTAAAAGTATATTATTTAATTATACTTATTTCACATAAACTTGTATATAGCATAACAAATATATTTTTTAAAATCTAAATTTTAAAAAACTTAGAGGAAGAATTGGTTTCGAGAAACTAATTTATATCTGTCTTCGATATATATATATATATATATTTGCAGAAGTAGCATAATAGACTAAGCGCAGCCAAAAGATTTTGTGAGGAGGGTCAAATTCTTATATAACCAAGAAAGGTTATATACCTGAAAAAATTTGCTAAGGTCTTACAGTTGTAGATCAATTATTTAGCCCCTGAAATAATTTTTATGGGGTTCAAAAAAAATTTATGTATATACATGATTTCCATTTTTTCAAATATTAGTAGGGGTCTCTTGACCCACTTCTCTACACATATAGCTCCGTTAATAGACTATGCAAATATATTGATTTCCAAAAATATATAATTTAGTTTTATTTTGGATTTGAGAAGTATTGCATGGCATATGGTACATTCAAATGGACACCGATCCTAAATGTGATTATATTTTAATAACATATTATTTATCAGTTATTAGATTTATTAAAAAATGTTGAGATAAACAAGAGATTAATCATAGTTGGATTATCATAAATATTATTATTCTTTTTTTTAACTAGTATATTAACAAGATAAGTCTTATAAGTAATAAGGATTTCTTTTGGTGATGAATTATATTTGAGTCAATCAAAATTACACTTTATTTTTGTTTTACAGTAAAATTGAGATTTAATAAACAATATAATATATTGAATTTAAAATTTAGAACACAAAAGAGAATAAAGACCGCAGACAAGTTGAGTGCTATTGTATAACTGCGGGTGCCATCTGCTCTGCATATTTTGCTAACGACATGAATGAACGAAAGAGATAGAAGAAAAAAGAAAACAAGTGAGCGAGAACTCGCGCTTCCTCAGGCACTGTTAGAGAACATTTGAGTTTATGACTCTTCTGCACCTCACAGCACCACCGAAAGCTACTTTTTTACTGCAAGAAAAATGGGTTGTTTGATAATTGTAGATCAGGTCGTTTGCAACAGGTAAGTTGAATATTTCATTGCACGAGCTCAAGCTCAACATTAAAAATTAAGTTTGAGTGTATCAAATATGAAAAAATAGAATATGAACTCGAGTCCGACTTGTTTATAAATTTTAATAAATTTAAACGAATTTTTTATTTAATCTAAATTTTCTATCAATAAAAAATATTCAAACTTAAACTCTAGATCGAATTACATACAAGTCTAAACAGCCTTAAATAGTCTTAAATGGACATAAATAAATTTCTTATAAATTACATAATATCAAATATCTGAATTTTATATTATTATATTATTATACTATATATATTTTACATTATTTATATGTAACATAAAATTTATATATTGTATCAGTTACATATAATATAAAAAATATATTTTTATTATGAAGTTCATTTACACTTGTAAATAATACGAGTGAAGTATTATAAAATTCAAGTTTGATTTATTTAAGTTTGACTCATTTAACATTAAATTCAAATCTAATTTTTCACAAATAAATCTCAAGTTGCGTATAAGTACTCAATTCATTTGTATCCTTGATTCGCATATATTGTTGATCTTGGTTATGTTCGTGACCAAAATTACTCTACTTGAAATCATAACATAAGCTGAACAACTTAGCTTCTGCTTGAAATTTGAAAGCTGGAAGAGAGTAGTGCAAGATGTAGATAAAACGGATTATCATATTTATTTGTGGCAAAACAAAGATTCATAATTTAATAAATAGTAATTGAAAAATAATTTTTAAACGTATAATTATTTTTTTTATTTTCTCATATTCTATTTTATCCTTTAAAAGAAGGCAAATTTGTAGAAGAAGTTATGTGTACATCCTTCTTATTTGCTAACATCATGAAGTGAGGGAAAATTAGAAAAAAAAAAAAAAATCGCAACCTTCTTACTGAACTTAGTGAGAATGAAAGCAACTTCCAGTTATTAGTATTCTATAATTTTTTTGTTTTTAGATCATTGTGTGCATTTCTAGTCCACGAGTAACAACAAATTCATTAATAAGAACTTGATCATTTCAATGACACTAACCAAATTCATTATTTGTAATTTGCCATGCAATAGCCGATAGGGGCATATTAGTGAGAAGCTTCTTATTTAGACATTTTGTATTATATTAACTTATTCATAATATAATAACTTGTAAAAAAAATTCATGAAATAATTAATTTTTATTTACATTTTTCTCTTCCATAATATTTATATAATTTATTCAAACTAACTTGACGGATAATTTTGGTTGACGCGAAGGAGCACAAATTTCATTTGTTTTAAGAGAATCCGAGAAATAAACACACAAGATATTTATATTTATTATATTTAACATTCTATTTATATTTACATCATCTAATAATTTATGTTATATTCTATATCTTTTGTACACATAAGTTTTCAACGAAGAGATGTTAGTTATAATTTTTAGTGAATTAATATATTATTTTTTCAATACACATTTATGTGAAAAAATTGACATATAAAAATAAAATAACAATTAATTCCTTTATTGAATAAAAATAAAAATGTATATTATAATTAATATTTTAATTAGAATATACGGTATTTATGGTATCTCTCTACTGGTTATTGGATGAAAGTGGAGCGATGTGGGTTGAGGACAAATGAGAATGCGTTTTTTTGTGGAATTAAACTGTTGGCATTGGCAGGGCAATGTGAGAGAGAGTGTGTTTGTGTTTTCATCTCAAAAGGGAGAAAGAGTGATGGATGAGTCAGTCAAAAGCTCAGTCAATTCCTTTTGACCAAATGCCACTCTCTCCAACCCCACCACTTTCTGCAAAATGTACTCTCTACAACCCTCCCTCTCTTTCTCTTTGCATATACGCCAAAACTATGATAGCCTCTCTTCGCTGCTGATACTTTTGTCTTCCCAAAATGCCCTCTTCGTTCCATCTCTCTCTCTTTCTATATATGCTGGCACTTGTACAGCCTACAGACGGCCTTTTCAGGCATCTTTAACCCTCTTCTCACCTATTTTCTCTGCTACTTTATCACCGACAGAATCCCCCTAACTATTTCTTTTTCTCCCCTCTTTTTTGTTTTTATTTTTGTGACACTGGCACAGTGCTAAAACGCACCGTTTTCACTTTTTTCTCCCTAGAATTTGACTTTTCGCAATTATGAATTTAATATATATATATATATTAATATAATAATATAATTAGTTAACACAATAACTTTAATTTTCTGTCAAAATTTATAAAGATGAATTCAATTTAAAAAAATGGGTGGATCTGTTCATGATAATTGTTGACATCGGATTTCGATTTGTACGGAGAGTCTCGGAATCCAGTCAACGAGAGGAGTTCGGAATCTAATGCTGCTTCCGAAGTGGAGAAGGAGTTGGTCTGAGAGGAACAAGGAAAGGGAGACGTAGTGTTTTTAACGTGATTCAACTAAATCCAGACGGCACCAGATCATACATCTACGGTGGAGATTTTACTGATATGAATGATTGTTTGTACAGGCTTTTGGCTTATAATCTGCCAGCTTCTCCTTTTTTTTTCTTCTAATAATGTAATCCTGTTTATAGAGGAAGGAGAAGTTACATGCATTAATTACAAGTTACAGTTGTATTACATCAAGATATAAAATACTACAACTTGGCTGTTACAGGACGTAGGTTGCGGGGCGGGTCCCCTTGGTCAGCTGTAGACTTGCGTCTGTCTGCATCCGTCGCTTGGCGCTGCTTTACCATGCGAGGTGCTGGGCGTTTCGAGTGAAGATTCCTGGTTCGGGATTGTCATGGGAACCACTGTAGCGAGCTTGGTGCTGTTGTAGCGAGGTAGCGGGCTCGAGCAGGGTAAGCGGCTATTTATCGGGCTAGCCTTAAGGTCATCTCACTATCTCGCTGCCTCGCAATGAGTAGGATGGGACTTGCCTTGCGAGATGATATCGGGACGGCTTCGTTGTGCTGCTTTCTGATGGAGGGTGAAGCGAAGCTTGCTGGCCGCCTTCGGTGAGGTGTAGGGCATGGCCTTTGTCGTGCTCGGGGGCTTGTTCTTTTGGAGGCCACTTTTCGCCTATAACAATAATAAACGATTGCTACTTCACAATTATGACAAAGAGATTGATTCGTAACAAAATAAATAAGATAAGCAAATAAATGATAAAATAATAATAAAATGGCACAAAGAATATGTTGAATTTCGTGAGAGAATTACGACAAGTAATCCTAGAAACTAAACTAAATAGCAGAGTACTAAAAGATAAAGTGTCAGTACACAGAGTGTGTTTAGGTGCTTGAAATGTCTAGTCCTTTAGATATTGTGTTCCATTTCATTTATAATGTTATAAAATGATTACAAAAATTTGAAAAAATAGCAACACTATTTAAGTGTTTCAAAATATGGGTAATTTTTAAAATAATATCAACAATACTATTAAATATGTCATTTAATTACTTAATTATATAGAATTTAGTTCAAAAAATATATAATTCTTAAATACAATTCAATAAATATAAAGAGACCAAAATATAATATTTATTAAATATTATAAGATATGCAGTTTTTTTGCCATCATAATTAATTGTTTCTAGAATATTTATGCAAACAGTGCATGTGATTGAAAGTTCTATCAAATTGAAATCATTCATGCTGAACCTAACCAAAATTTCTCGAAAAGGTATAATTTTTAAAAAATAATTTTTGAGAAAAATTTTAAAATTACGCGGCCCATATTTGATGCTTTTTGATCAGCATAATTGATGTTTATATTTATTATTGCCAACAATACTAACTCTATCAATACATGTTTATACTGACTTTTCCACACACATAATAAAATTTGTTATGGGTAACCTGCCTATATTGGATATCAATGCATATTGGATATCAATGCATATTAAGTGTAGGGAGAGGTGTTTTGCTGACCCATTTTCCTTGATTATTTTCCATAAAACCCATCTTGTGGAAATGTGAAGCAATAGTTATTATCATTACGTTTGGGCATGAAGCCAAAAGTTCATTTGAAAGTCTTATTTTTGCTTTTGTGAAAAACGGGGTCAAGATCATATCATAAGGAAGATATCCAATATCAGTTCTTCTTGAATAGTTACTCAAATATTTCAAAATGAAATATGAAAAATTGAAATCAATTTGATTTTTACTAATCCACATAAAAAATAAATCATCTTCCATTATCTGAGTAAAATTCGTGGACCCTTGGCAAAATGACTTTACACAAAGTATAATGTAGGATCCTATCTTCAGGAGATAGGCTAGTTATAAGCAATCTCCCACTTCCATCTTTTAGGGTGGAGTAAGGAAACAACATCTTAACTACCAGCTTCTTATTGTATTCATTGAAGGATCTTATAGTAAGCTTAGGCATTGAATTATCCATTTTAAGTTCACTTGCAAAAATCTCAGAATCAATGACAATGTGCTTCTGCATTACATAATGAGACAATTTTCCATCAGCATCTGCTAAGTTGGCATAAAACATCTTTACAAGCTTTGGGTAGGCTGTATCTTTGAAAATTAGAAACTTTTCTAGCTTATACTTAGCAAATAACTCAGGCAAATGAGAGGTTTTAAACAATTGGTTACCAAAACACTTTAATGGTTCAACCTTTTTAGTTTCAAAGGCAAGGTAAGATTCATACTCATATTGGGACATGAAGAATAATTCTTCTTCCTCTGATTGGGCTGGTCTGAGTAGGGATTTATCCTTCTGCCTTGCTAGAATCTTGATGCACTTAGCCATTGTTGATGTGAAGATTGAAGGATGCGGTTTTCGCTGGTTAGGGTTTTGTGTTGATTTTTGGGGGTTTTGATTTTGGGACATTTTAGGAGAAATTAATCAGTCAAAATAGTAGAGAAAGGTGATTTTGGCATTTCTATTGAAAAAGTTTGATAAAAATTGGTTTGAAAATGAGATTTTTTGAGCTTTTTGAGAGGAAGTGTCGAGAGAAAAGTGTAATAGGGTTTTAGGTTACTATAACAAATGGGACCTGCTTTGATGTTGGTATTTATAATATGAAGCTTTGAATCAAGGTATGCATCAAAGTAGAGGGCTAAAAGTTACTAATGCATTGATTACATTTTGAATTTGTTCACCGGGTATTCATATGTTCATCGATTTCAACATCGGTGTGTATATGAGTGTTGTTATTTGCATCGAATTTGTAATCGATGTATCCAGCAGTTAAAAAATATAAAAAATTTTCAGGCTTCCCAAAACTTTGAAAGATAAGCTGAATCGAAGTATACATCGATGCTTATGGTTAAAAATTGAGAATTGCATCAATTTATACATCGGTGTAAAAAGAAAAACTAGACAAACAACATCGATTAGTAAATTGATTATAGTGCTGATAGTTTCAGTTTTTCTAAAGTATTTTCCTAAAATTTTAATTAAAAGATTATCTCAAATTACTTCATGTTTTAGGCTCTTTCTCTATTCTTGCAAAACAAATTTAGCAACACCTCTGAAGCTTAAGTCAGTATTTGCAAAATATAAGAAGTAACCAAATTTGCAGAAAAAAATAGAGAGCAGTTTATCAAGGTCTGTTTTGCAACTTTTATTTTGTATAAATAGCTACTTTCTCTATCCTCACATATATCTGTAAAATTGAAATAAATAGACTTGGCTGGTACCTAATAGGATTTAGGTCCAAACTTGTTAGTGTAAAAGTAGAATTTCTATTAATTCTAAAATCAGTAGCATTTGTATTTGACAAATATACCTTAGGTAACCAAACAAGCTTTTCATTAGGTTTCAACACATATGTTCTATTCTTATATGGACAATATCTAATATGATGGCCCTTGTGATTATAGTAGTAGTAGGTAATCTATCTAGGATTCTTGTTTGATCTCTTCTTTTTATATTGCTTGAATCCTAAGCCACTTTTATTTTGAAA
>JANHAO010022505.1:0-12180 GCA_026873985.1 Saraca asoca
TAATGTGTAGATCCCAAAAGTCTTATTTCTAATTTTATGATGGGCCAAATTAAAAATAAGAAAAGTTTAAAAGTTATTACTCTTTATAAAAGGGTATGAACTCAAAAGTTATTACTCTTCATGAAAAGGTATGAGTTCAAAAGTTAATTCTCTTCATGAAAAGGTATGAGTTCAAAAGTCATTACTCTTCATGAAGGGTTATGAACTTATTATAAAAAAGGTATAGTCCCTAAATCATATGCATAGTTTTCTTTTCTAACATCCTATCATTAGAAAAGGAGAGAGTCTTTATTCTTGAAGAGGAATTATGAATATAAGGCTTGGAAGATTAAGAACCCACAAGTTCCTTCATCAAATTTCCCATGGATTCAGGTATGCTTCCGCTTTATTCATTTTATTGATGATTTAACGTAAAAGATCTTATGTTGATGATGGTTTTCATCTTTAAAGTATCTCCCCTTTAAATTTCTAACATATGAGACACAAGTCATTATAAGGTACATTTTTTTTAATATTTAAACTTAGGCTAGGGAAGGAAAAAAAGTTTAAAAGACTTCATAAATATCATTATCGCATTGTATTATTAAGAATAACAATAACTTGATAAAAGTCCTTAGTTGAAACTGGAAAAAAAGTTTCTTTATAATTTATGCCTTCCTTCTAAGTACAATCCTTTATTATCAATATGGTTTCCATACCTCTCAATTTCACCTTAAGCATTCCACTTGGCCTTAAGAACCCATTTGTATCTAATTAGTTCACACCCAACAGATACTTCAACCAATTCGCATACATCATTCTTGTACATTGAAGTAAATTCTTCTTTCATAACATTTATCCACTATAAGGAATTTGCACTAGAAATTATTTCTGAAAAGTTCATGGGATTTGAATCATCATTGACATCAATCTCATGTTCTTGCAAATATATTATGTAATCACTTGAAATTACTTGTC
This sequence comes from Saraca asoca, assembly GCA_026873985.1. Taxonomy (NCBI): domain Eukaryota; kingdom Viridiplantae; phylum Streptophyta; class Magnoliopsida; order Fabales; family Fabaceae; genus Saraca; species Saraca asoca. The sequence continues at coordinate 958 of JANHAO010022505.1, forward strand.
AACGTACCATTTGAGATCTCCTTAAAGGAACTTCTTCAATTGCAACTTCTGTTTCTCTATATTCTATCACTGGTTGCTTTGGATCATCTTGTGAAATTGTCTGGAATATTCCAATTGATGGAGTTACTAGTGGGATAACATTTTGCTCTATAGTCACTGGTGGGGCGACATTTTGTTCTTCTTTAAAAGAAGTAATACAAGGTGTTTCACTCCTACTCTTTAACTCATCCTTAGAATAAATGATATGATTTAAGTCAATAACCCTTGTAAAATGAGTTAGACAACAAAACTTGTTAACTCTAAAGCTGCTATAGTAGCTAATGAAGTATCTACTTATGGTCTTTGAATCAAATTTCTAAGTGAATGAATTGTATGGCTTTACCTCAGCTTTACAACTTTAAATATGGAAATGCCTCAAACTAGCTAATTACACCATGTCTGGTACACCAAAATAGAATGATATTGCAGAATGAAGAAACCATATGCTCATGGATACAATAAGATATACGTTAGCCCACTCTTCTTTGTCAGAATTTTTATGGGGAGATACTTTAAAGGCTATTGTGTTGTAAAATGAGTTAAACAACAAAACCCGCTACCTCTAAAGCTACTACAATATTGAATCAAATTTCTAAGTGAATGAACTATATGGCTTTACCTTAGCTTCACAACCCCAAATATGGAAATGCTTCAAACTAAGTTTTTTCCCATACATCAGCTGATATGGAGTTTTAGACACAGATTTGTTGGGAACTTGATTCAAGACATAGGTAGTAGTTTTCAAAGTATCTCCCCATAGAAATTCTGAACAAGAAGAATGGGCTAACATACATCTTACTATATCTATGAGCATATGGTTTCTTCATTTTGCAATACCATTATGCTGTGGTGTACTAAGCATGGTGTAATTGGTTTTTATTCCACACTCATATAGATATTTACCAAAAGGACTAGGGTTTCTACCTGTCTCATTATATCTACCATAATATTCACCTAACACACTTAACCTATTTGCCCAACTTGAGTTCAATTGTAACCTTGAAATTCTTGAAAGCATTAAATGACTCACACTTCTCTATGAGAAGTTCTACCCATCCGAATTTCAAATGGTCACTAATAAAGGTGATGAAATATCTATATCCACTTATAACACTAGGTGAAATGAATCCACTAACATCAATACTGATCAATTCCAGAACTTTTTATTTTCTGGTTATTTTCCCTTTTCTAGCTCTAGTAGGGGATTTTCCCTTGATGCAATCTATACATGCGCTAAAATCTAAGAAATCTAGATCATGCAAAACTCCTTTCTTTGTTAATCTCTCTTTCCTCTCTTGAGATATATGGCTTAAATGCCTATGCCAAAGCATTGAGTATTTCTCATCTATTCTACCTCTTTTATGCTGATGGTGAAATCTAGTTCTACCAAATTCCAACTAATCGAGATCAATTCTTGAATCCCAAACTACGTTTAGGTTAAGGAAATGAGAAAAGAAGAGGACGATGAAGATGATGAAGAGGAAAAACATTAATGACATGCAATATTTTTAACATGGTTCGGCTAAAACCAAGCGATACTTGTCCCTACGTCCACAATAACTTTCTATTAATTTGGAGAAATTTTTACAAAATTTCAATGTGTCTGTCTCAGCCTGATGAGCTTGTTTTACAAGGATTTACCCCTTTCTATTTATAGAAGGTGGGGGTTACAATTGTAATTTTACATGCTATAAATAAGTTACATCAAACATTAAATGTACAAAACAATTTAATCCCTTGTAAATCGGCTTTTGTAGGTGGCTTTCTATGGGTCGGCCCTTCTTGTCTGCTAGGGCTAGGAGTTGATGTAAGCTTGTCTGGTTCTCTATGTCACTGAGCCTTTGGCTGGTGCAATGTGTCTGTCCTCGCGAGTTGAGATGCTTGGCTCGAGTTGTGGCTAGCCTTCCTTTAGTAAAATTGTCCTCGCTCTCAGCGAGGTAAGCTCTAGCAGGGCAATTCATTTCTTGACGAGTTGTTTCTCTAGCTTTTGGCTTCGTTTGCATCCTAACCTCACGATTAGCGAGGTGGTGCAACCTTAGCAAGCTGAATTTTTTCACTGATTCTTAGCTTCCATTAGGTTTCTGCCTATCTGCTATGTGAGATTGGATTTCACCCATAACATAAACCCCTTAACTCTTAGTTCGCTTTGTGGATTAGGAGTTGTAATTTTACTGAGCAATCAAAGTCTTTACCCTGCTGTGTTATCATTTCAGACTTTAATTCTTTCACTTTATTTGCTTTAAGCCATACCTCTCATTGTGCGTAATCTATGATTGTTGGCATGGTAACCTCGCTTTCTCTAGATCATTTGATCTAATACAGCCAATTATCCTTTGGGTCCTTTACTGAACCCGGACTGGTTTATAAGCCTGAGGAGCTCTTTTTGCCTTTTCATGGAATGGCCTGATGGATGCTTTGGTTAAGCCTCTTATGTTTCTAATAATTTAACTTTTGGTGAAGCATTTTGAGGTGTACATGGCCTACTGCAGTATATTATGAGGCGTGAATGGCCTGCTGCATGTGATTTCCCTACATAACTTTTCTGGTTGGCCGCTAGGGAGTCTTGTGTAGATCTTGGATTACTTTCTCATGGTTCTGCCATGAGATTCAGCCTTGCCAGCCAAACTCCTAAGTGCTTTTTGAATTACTTTGGGCACGAGTCAAGAAAGAAGCCGCTAGCTGAGGAAGGTTATAAAAAGAAGAAGATTGAGGAGTAATCATACTCATTAATCTTCAGGCCGGTTGGAGTTTGTCTCTCGAGGGTTGGCTCTCTCCTTCTTTGTGGAAGCAATAGTTGTGGGCTTTATGCTTTTATTTCTATATTTCCCATCTTCTGATGTAATTTTACCTCGTTGAATGAGGCATTTAATAAATGAGTTTTCTTTGTAACTCTTAAATGCTGCTTTGTATATTATGGATAATAATGCATCTTCTTGTAAAGCACAGCTGAATAAGACATTCAAATGACCAATCAGCCATATTTAGTTAGCAAATCTTGGCATCTGAATGCCCTTGCAGTCCATAAATAATATTCAGGTAGGTTACATGCGAGTTGGGCCTAGAAAAAGGGGTCGCATGTGAGTTGTGATCATTTGGCCGCATAAGAGCTATGTTTTACTACTTGCACCATAACAATTTTGTTGCTCAGTGGGCAGGTAATTGAGTTTATTTTGACGTCCTCGTGTCTTAGCGAGCTTATAGCTTTGCTAAATTCTGAGTGTTTAAAGCGCGTCCGCACCTCAACGAGCTCATGGCTCTTTGCTGGATTCTGAGTGTTTAATAGTGCCTCCGCACCTCAGCAAGCTCATGGCTCTTTGCTGGATTCTGAGTGTTTAATAGTGCTTCCACACCTCAATTTTTTATTGGATTTTGAGTGTTTAATAGTATCTCCGCACCTTAGCTTTTTATTGGATTTTGCATGGAATAGCTTTCTTTTTGCACAACATTCTTCTGGGGGTATTCAGACAAAATTTTAATACTTTTTATTAATTCCAATATAACGTTACAGGATCAAAATATGATTTTGACGGAGAGCTCTGGCTCTCGATTAGTGATTCACTGAGAATGCTGAGCTTGTTATCTTGATGGCCTCACTACATAATCTTGTAATCGACCCCTCCTAATGAGATCTTCTATGGTATCCTTTAGGGCCCAACATTCGAGGTGTTGTGCCCATTTTCATTATGATAAGTACAGAATTTGTCTTTATTGCTCTTGAATTTGCCAAGAGTCCAAAGAGGCTTAGGCTTTCCAAGGTCTTCCCTATCTCGTTCTGTAGCAAGGATCCTATCTTGCATATGGGACAGAATGCTATAGCTTTCATAGTGACCTTGAGGCTGAGGTAGCTCGGCCCTACCTTTCTTCACAAGTCAAGTGTTGAGGCCACAACTTTGATTCTCATTGCTCCTCCTTTTGCTTTGAGGGGCGCTAGCCACTTCATTCTTATGCTTGGGCTCCTCTGTGTCAAAGGTTTCTTCCCATCTAATTTGCTTAGCAGCTTGCTCGTGGAATTTAGTGAGGTCTCGCATTGGGGACTTGTACAAGTTTCTGTACAACTTCCTATCTTTGAGGAGTCCCGTGGAGATCACTGTCGGGATATTCTCCTCTGAGGCATTTTCTACAGAATTGGCCTCTTACCTGAATCTAACTATGTAATCTTTCAACGATTCATTCTTTCTTTGAAAGATCATGACGAGGAGGCAAGGGGACATTAGCTGCTTCTTCAATGCCCAGTACTGGTCAATGAATTTCCTTTGGCATTCTTCCCAGTCATTGATGCCGCGAGCCGGGAGGCCTCTGAACCATGCTTGAGGTATACCTCTTAGTGTGGCTAGGAAGATGCGGCATTTGACCAGAGGATCAATAGTTTAAAGATCCAACTGGACATTGAATGCATCCAAATGGTCATAGGGATCGTTGTTCCTGTCATACAATGGGATCACAGGGACCTTGAGTTTCTATAGAAGGGGCTGCATTTTAATCTCCACGGAGAATGGCGAGCTCTCCTTATGGTGAGGTTTGTCTTTTTGAGACTGGGGGTGTTTCTCTAGCTATTTCAACCTTTAAAGAACTTCCTTCATCATTCGATCCTGCATTTTAGATCACAGGCCTGAGCTCTCAGCCTATTACGAGTCCCCAGATCGCTAACTACTGCGATCCTCACGAGTCTCCTTCTAGGCTTCTTCATGCAACTGCTGGAGCTGTGTTACAATTTCCTCTTACCTTTGTGCACCTTGGGCTTGTGCTTGTGTCAGCGCTTTAACAACTTCAGCCAACTCTCTTACCATGTTTTCAAGCACTAGCAGTGGTTGATAAGGCATTTGTGCCTCTTTGGTTTTAGAGGCAGCAGTAGGCCGAGGATGAGTTTCAACAGTAGGAACATCTGCCGCCTGATCAACTGGAGTATTTAAACTCTTGGTGATTCTTCCTCTTATCATTGTAACTATACAGAGAAGAAATCAAGAAATTTGAAAGCAGATGGGCCTTTCTTCTAGTGCCAAATTATTGACGGTGAAATATGTTCTGCCAAATTCTAGCCAATCGAGATCAGTTCTTAAATCCCAAACCACTTTCAGGTTAAGGAAATGAGAAAAGAAGAGGACGATGAAGATGGTGAAGAGGAAGAACAGTAATGGCATGCAATGTTTTTAATGTGGTTCGGCTAAAATTAGGCGGTATTGGTCCCTACGTCCACGGTAGCTTTTTATTAATTTGGAGAAATTTTTACAGAGTTTCATTATGTCTATCTCAGCCTATTCAACTTGTTTTACAAGGATTTACCCCCTTTATTTATAGAAGGTGGGAGGTTACAATTGTAATTTTATATGCTGTAAATATGTTATATCAAACATTAAATGTACAAGATAATTTAATTCCCTGTAAATCGACTTTTGTAGGTGACTTTTTACGGGTGGGCCCCTCTTGTCTGCTAGGGTTAGGAGTTGACGTAAGCTTGTCTGGTTCTCTATCTCACTAAGCCTTTAGCTGGTGCAATGTGCTTATCCTTGTGAGTTGAGATACTTGCCTTGAGGTTGTCACTATCCTTCTTTCAGTGAGATCGACCTCGTTTTCAGCGAAGTAAGCTCTAGTGGGACAATTCATTTCTCGACGAGCTGTTTCTCTAGCTTTTGGCTTCATTTGTGTCCCAACCTCGCGATTAGCAAGATGGTGCAACCTTAGCGAGCTGAACTTCTTTCACTGGTTCTTAGCTTTTGCCGGATTTCTGCCTATTTGTTATGCGAGACTGGATTTCACCCATAACATTTTCTTTTAAAAAATTATATTTATGGAATTTGTAAAATTGGGATTTAAATCAAGTTTATATAAACCATTGCATAAAAAACTAGTGCTAATAGTAGCAGAATCATATAGTAAATTAAAATTCTCATTTCCAAAATGAAAAGAATATCTTTTTTGGCTTAACACAACAACTGAAATCAAGTTCTTTCTCACATAAGGTATATAAACAGTATCTTTTAATTCTAAAATATGAACAGTAGATAAAAATAAAGAAAAGACTCCTATGCGCTCTACTTGCACTCTATCTCTATTCCCCAATCTAACTACTAGTTTTCCATCACTTGGTTTCCTCAGATTTCTCAGCACCTATAATAAGTTTGTTACATGAATAGTTGTAGTAACATATAACCACTAAGTATTTGATAGGAGTATTGATGGTATTATATTCAAAACATTTTAGAGCTTGAGGATTACCCTTCTTTTTTTTTTCTCGAGCCATTTCTTGAATCTGAAGCAGTAAGCTCTTTTGTACCTATTCTTCTTGTAGAACTTACAAGATCTATTTGAACAAGAACTTTGTGGGTTTGTAACATTGCTTTTATGGCTCTTTCTTCTTTCTTTCATGACTTGATTTCATTTTGTTTTCTTTCTGAAGAGGTTTATTTCTTGTCCAGAACCTGAACCATGAGAAAAATAATTGATGGCTTGAATCCTCCCTTTCTTCATTTCTTACTCAGCTTGACTAACAATGGATATCATCTTATTGATAGTCCATTCACCCTTTTGGTTATTATAAGAGGTCTTCAGAACATTAATTAAGATGGGAGAAATTCTAAATCACACCAAATTAGAAAGTTGCCCAGGTCAACATTCATACCTTTTAGTCAGTTGTGATAGTGCACCAACTTCATGATATGCTTTCAAACTCCGCTGACTCCATCATAAGTAGTCTTATTAAACAAAGAGAGGTATTGACCTTTTTCAACCTTGTCAAACTTGACATATTTTTCAGCAATAGAGTCTATGAAGGCCTCAGCACTTTGTGAGTTCGTAACACTTTGTCTGATAACCTTATTCATAGTATATTTCATCATCATTAAATAAACCCTGTTTGAATGTGTTTATCTTTCATGTTGAGCTCTATAAGTAGCAATAGACGCACCATCAATCACAAGCTTTTTCTCTCTTAAAGTCATATCTAAATTGATGATCACCAAATATAATTTTAGATATTTAATCCAATTCTTATAAGTGATTTTATTCAAATTTTTCACTGAAGTTAATTACATAAACAATAAAATTAGGAAAAAATTATTTATGAAATTAATCATAAATATATAATGTTAAGTATGTTATATTTTCCTCTTAAAATACCAATTATATAATTACAAATAATATTATATAATGAAACTTAACATCAACGGGTCATTGCACGAGTCAGCCATTGAATTGGTGATGCATATTTACACCACCAGTGCAACGCGGACTGCCCCTATTTATTATGATTATAATTTTGTCCAATGAATATACTACACATACACAGACTAATAAAAAAAACGTAAAGAATATTCCTTACTAGAGAGTGGAATGTGACAAAACAAAGGGAAATATTTGAGTCACAAACACATTGACATCCACATTCCACGTCGAACAGAGTCAGCACTGTATGGTTCTAAACACTGACCTTCTTCAATTGCGTGTAATAATTGCTGAAAGCGTCATCCAACAGCCTCTGCGCCGCCGTTTCTTTCTTCTCACCTCTCTTGCTGTCTCCACTTGCTAGCTCTTTCGCTCTCAGCAATGGCCGTCACAGTGTGGATGATCACCCAACCTCGTTTTCCGACTAGTTCTTTTCTCATTTCCGTCAAGTCTCCGACTTGGTGCTGCTATGCTTCACAGTCTCCGTCTTAGGTCGCTGTTGTTAATGGAAACCCAGGAAGCAGACTCCCTGAGAGGGAGGTAATTCGTCGTGGTTTGCCCAGTAAAGGTCGCATGGCTGAGGATACCCTCGAGCTTCTGAAGGTACCTTTGATTTTGTCTGCTTGTGTTGGTTTGTTAATTTCATTCTGGGAATGAATGGGTGCCTGGAAAACGTTAAAAAAAAAAAAAAAAAAGCTTTTCTTATGTGGGCAGTTTCAGAGTCTTGTGTGGTCCCGCACTTGAACAGAAGCTTAGATGTTCTGTAGTTCCGTTCCATACCAAAAAGGAAAAATCAATCTAGGGATGTTTTTCATTTGGTTTTGCTATATTTAGTAATGTACCAATGATATTCAGAGCTTAGTTTCTATAGAACAGGGAGGAAATGTGAAATTGGCTTCAATTGATTAATAGAGAAAAGTAATAAAAATCAACTGTTTTCAATTACATGGTTATGCTATATGATTTATCAGAGCTTTCTGGCTGCCTGACAATACCATGCTTTAATGCTTAGTCTATAGAAATAGCGCACAGAGAGAGAGAGAGAGAAGGAGGGAGGGAGAGTAAGCCATAAAGTATACTTTTTTATTCTCTCACTTTTTGTCTTCCTTCTTTTTGCTCTACACCTTCTATGAATAATAAATCTGATTCATTTTCATTATGGTATTTTCTGTGAAGGATTGTCAATTGGCAGTGAAGCAGGTCAATCCTAGACAATATGTTGCTGAAATTCCTCAGGTAAGTTATTTTTCCCCTCATTTTGCAGTATTTGATAGCTTTGAGCTTCATAAGTCCATGATAAAGAAACATATTTCACTTCTTTCTCAATATCCTACCACTTTGAGCACATGCATTTACAGGGTGTGTTTCTGCATGCACTATTATATACTCTGCACCAGTGCAGCTCATCTTTTAGAATTTGGCATTACTGACAGACAAGTTCAATGGCTTGATTCTACTTTCCCCCAACGTGCAGGCCAATACTTAGGTTTCAGCATTACAAGCCATTAGACCTGTGTGGTAATATATCATGAAAGGGTATGCATGGTTATGTTCATGTCTTCATCTTGTCTCTTACTATTTGTGTCCCGGCTAAATCTTGCAACTTTCATTTAGTTGCTTGCCATCCCAAACAGTGCCACTTTATAATTTTATATGATCCTTTTTTGAGTTGTGAAGATACAGATGAAATTGTTCTTACTACTTTATAACATATGGGGTAATGCATGTTAATATCCTGAATTTTTTGTTCCAGTGCAGTTGGATGATCGTTAGTTAATTTTCTAATGTTGCAGCTTTCCAACTTGGAAGTTTGGTTTCAGAGGCCAAAAGACATAGTGAGAAAATTGTCATCCGGAGATCTTGATCTTGGTATTGTTGGTCTTGATACTGTCAGTGAATATGTCCAGGTAAGCATTAATATAAGAATGTTATTAGGCTAATTTTGATTAATTTTTCTTATTCTGCATGAAAACCTTTTAAACTAAATGTCTTTTCTGGTTTCCCAACAGAAGCAAAGGTTCTCTGATGGTTCATGGTGCTTTATATTTAATAAGCTGTTTTTTATTTGAGTCCTAAAGTTAAAAAATTTGGCTTCTTTTCCATTATGCAGTTCTCAATTCTGTTTTTCGTTATTAAAGATGCTATACTTTTTGTCCACAGTTATACGTGTCCCAGCATCTTTATATCATGGTTTTCCAGCTTCAGCTTGGATTTTTTTCTCACAATGCTTTAATTTCTTAATAATAATGCCGTAGGTTGTTAAGCATCATTAACAACTTAAATTGTATTGAGGAAATTGTAGATTGGGTTTTGACCACCACTTATTATGTAGCACCTTGTGGTTTGTTTTCCACTATCTGCTGTACAAAAACTTCATTGTAGACATCTGAAATTGACATCTCCCTTTATTGTCCTCTACTCACTGTAAGACTGGCTTTTGAATGCTATTGTCATTATCAACAAAGACAATGAAGAAAAGCATGATCACAAAATTTGTTTCCTTTTGAATTGCATGTATCAGGGGAATGAAGATCTTATCATTGCTCACGAGGCTCTTGAATATGGGGATTGCCGTCTATCGCTTGCAGTGAGTTAAAATTACAATTTAGCGATGGCTACATACTTCTCCAGTTATTAGTTTGTACCATTATCTAGCTTACTCTCCATTTCAGATTCCCCAATATGGAATATTTGAAAATGTAAATTCACTAAGGGAGCTTGTACAAATGCCTCAATGGACAGAAGAAAAGCCTTTGCGAGTGGCTACTGGTTTCACCTATGTATGTGTTTTCGATTCATGTTACAAAAATTTACCCAAAATTTTCCCTTTTGGGTAAATTTTACATGAATAGACTTAGAAAGAAAAGATATTTTGATATGTTGGTCTTGTTTTGCACAGCTGGGTCCTAAATTCATGAAAGAGAATGGGCTTAAGCATGTGATATTCTCAACAGCTGATGGAGCACTGGAGGGAGCTCCTGTGGTGAGATATAGTCTTATGATTTAACTTCTCTACGCACCATGTATATTTTTGACTATTATGTCTTCCTTCTTTTTTTCTTGTTTTGTTGGGTGGGGGATTGGGGAGGGGAGAGAAGCTTAGGGTTGCTAATTGTTGGTTGAATATTATCCTGATTTGAAAGAATGTGAATAAACATGCTGTTAATGTCTCAGCGGCTGAAGTAGATGATGTGCAGATTTCCTGTGTGAGATTAAAGATTGCCAAACTGCAGATCCATCCATCCTATATAGTTGAGAGATTTGTTGCTAGGAATATGTAGAGCAGTCATTGTCTCCATAGTGATAACAACGGAGTTCTCAAGAATTAAAAATCACAAATTTTTAAAACGGACCATTTCAAACAGTATATAGTTGGTTGTACATGTTTCTTCTGTTTCCCGTCTATATGTTTTCATTGTCAAGGTTTGCCTACCATTATCAACTGCATACATTTTGAGTTTTCAAGATTGATGATAACATGGTAGTCGGAATCGATTCGAGTCGGTTCAACCGAGAAACAATATGAATCTTAAAGGGAATCGAACAAATCTGTGAATCGCACCAGAATCGTAGGAACCGCGCGGTTCCTTGCGATTCGGCGATGGAAGAGAAGATTTGGCGCTGGACTGTTTCCCGCTGTTCTGCTTCTGCACTCTGTGTCCGGGCGCGATTTCTGGGCAGAACCGGATTGATGCAGAGCCAGCAGAACCGGGTCAGCCCATTTTTGGGTGCCACCCAGTTAAAAAAAAAGGCCCATGAAGGGCCTGTTTGGCTGGGCAGAACTGGGTCAGCCCATTTCTGGGTACGACCCGGTTAAAAAAAGGGCCTGTGAAGGGCCCGTTTCATTTTTTTTTTTTTGGTGCTACTTCTGCCCTGTTTCTGCCCTTGTTTTAAATATATATGACTTAACTCTTTTGAAACTCTATATTTGTAATTTTGAGTTTATGATATATATCAGAGAAGTATTATATTTCTTAAATTAAATTATGATTTTTTGTCATCTATATTTATATTTTATTATATATA
>JANHAO010022506.1:0-12191 GCA_026873985.1 Saraca asoca
TAGGCTAAACCATCCTCAATTAATCAAGTAATCATAATAGGAAAGAATTCAATTAATTGTTAAAGATCATAACTGTGGTGAAACCCCAATCCTAGGCTTTTATAATTATACTTTGTTTATTATTTGCTTACTGCCCTTTCATTAGATCTCTTTATTCTCTTTACTATTCTTATTTAATTTAGGCATCTTACATTGCAAACATCTGGTAATTGATAATAAAGATCTCTATAGGACTCGATCCTTATTGGCCAGACTCTACTATAACTACATCGTGCGCTTGCGAAAAATAATACATCAAGGTCCTATCTCCGTCTAAGCTTCCTACCAAAAAGCAAATAGTAGACAAGGGGAAGGAGGTTGTTGATGCTACAAAAGAAGAAGCATCTGAGGTCGAGCTTGAAGTGTGACTTGATGGCCTTTGCCTAAAGGCGAGATAGTATTTTGACTTCGTCTGAGAAAATATGGATTTGATCCTGGGACCTCACACCAAAGCATTGGAGTTAGAGATATCCAATAAGGGGTTGATGGGTTACATAACTCGTCTTGGCATGCTAGTAAGTTAAGTCCTTTTACTTTGGTTCTTTTATCATTTTATAAGCTAACTTCACTACTTGATTTTTTAGAGCGCACTAGGGGCAATAAAGCTGTGGGGCAAACTCTTGACTTAGGAGGGGCTAAACTCTTGACTTGGAAGGGGGACAAAAAGAAGCTCAGAGGTGACCTAGCCACCATAAAAGCTAAGGCGTTGGAGTTAAAGGACATAACAAGAAACATGAAAGAAGTCAAGGAAGTTTTATCTCACGAGGTAGCAAACCACGAGGCTATCAAGTCCAACTTTACTTTAGACCTCAATAAGGTGGTTGATGAGCTGGCAAGAGTGAAGGACAAACTGGATGTAGTAGTGCAACGAGCTAAGGCTGCTGAGAAGGAGAGAGAGGTGGCTAGGAATGAAGCTGCTCTAGCAAAAGAAGAGACCGCTCAAGCTAAGGCAGAAATTGCAACACTGATAGCAAAAGTGGAAAAAGATACTGCTACGGGCTTCTTGTTCACTTTATAGGAGAAGCACCTAGAGATGGACTTCTCCTTCTTTGGCAGGAACGTTCTTGAGGCTATCAAGAGCTTCGATAAAGAGGAGAAAGTAGCTTCTCTCAATGAGAATGCATCGCCCGAAGGTGAAGCTTCTCTTGCTTAGGGCATTATTCAAAAAGAAAGCTACTTACAGGTCATGGAGGCCACTCATGATCAAATGATAGATGACCTGCTTACCCTATATGTCAACCTTCTAGCTCATAAGAGCTCAACTTCTAAGGGCCAGCCTCCTTCGTAAGTCGTGATCTTGTAATTTTGAGTTTTGTTTTTGAACTTTCTTATGTAAATTTACCTCAATGAAGGAGGTTTCAATGAACTATATATAATATTCTTGCTTGATTCTTCTCAGCTTTCATAATTGAATGCTCAATAGGTTGCATATAATACCTTAGCTGGTAAACCATGATTTCAACAAACATTAGTCAAGTGGAATATTTAGTTGGTCACAAATGAGAAACTCATAGGTTAATATAAATGGACCTAAGTTAACAAATCATGACTTAAAGGATATAAGCCAAGTTAAGTTCCCAGTAGGTTACATAAAAGCTACGCCTCAGCTAGCATGAATTGAGTGCCCATGTGGGTTACGTGAGAGCTACACCTCAGCTAGCACGAATTGAGTGCCTAAGTAGGTCGCGTGAGAGCTACACCTCAATTAGCACAAATTGAGTGCCCAAGTAGGTCACATGAAAGCTACGCCTCAACCACGAATTGAGTGCCTAGGTAAGTCGCATAAGAGCTGCACCTTAGCTAGTATGCCATGACAATGTATATTCATCAAGTAGGACAATGTATATTTGTCAGGTTTACCATGACAATGTATATTCGTCAAGCAAGACAATGTATATTCATTAGGCTGAATATCTGACAAGTTATGCCTTAATTTGCAAATTGTGACTTGACTTGGGTTAGAACCAAGATGAATGCCTGGTAAGCTACAAATAGTGATTTTTAGGCTGAGTTGAATAGGCTTTAGCTAGCAAATCATGGCTCTTTCATTCCTAAAAATAGTTTGCTTCTTATATAATACTTGGTTGGAAATCTATTTAGAAATTAATAAGCACAGAGATAAAGACATAAAGATTTAAGAACAAAATTAGGTGCTTTTATTAATTTTTAAATGATTTTATAGGATTAGAAGGGCAAACTCAAAATTATTGATAATAAGGGTGCAGATGTTCTGTATTCCAAGCTTGTGGAAATTCAGCTCCGACCATATTTGCCAAGTGATAAGCTCTGTTGCCTAAGTCTTTCTTGATTATGTGTAGAACCTCCTAGTTCGAACCTAGCATTCCATCACTAGTCTTACGAGCTCCAGGAAGGATAAGACATAGTACAAGATCACTAATTTTGTAATTCCAAACTCGGACCTTTCTATTGTAGTACCTTATAACTCTTTGCTGATAGGTCACAATTCTTAGGCGACCTATCTCTCTGGTCTCTTCTACAAGGTCAAAGTTTGTAATGAGCAATTAATTGTTATCCTCAGGATTGAAAGTAGTTCTTTATTGAGTTGCTACCTTAAGTTCTGTCAGGATCATGGCTTCAGATCCATAAACCATTAAGAAAGGAGTTTCTCCTATGGTGCTATGATCTGTGGTTCTATAAGCCCAAAGTACCTTTTGCAACTTGCCTATCCATGCTCCCTATTTGGCCTCCAGCCTTGTCTTCAAGATCTACTTAATAATCTTGTTAATAGCCTTGACTTGCCCATTAGCCTAAGGATGGTCTATAGCTAAGAAACTTTTCTCAATTTTGAGGTCGTTTTAGAACTTGATGAACTGCTTGCTGTTGAACTGGGTTCTGTTGTCAATTACAATCTATTGAGGGACTCCAAACCTGCAAATAATGTTAGACCATACAAAATTTTCAATTTTCATAGAAAAGATTTCTACTAGTTCCTTCATCTTTGCCCACTTGGCAAAATAATCAACAGCTACCATTGCATGTTTGCATTGTCCACGATCAGTTGGAAGTAGTCTAATCAGATCCTTGCCCCAGACCACAAAGGGCTATAGAGTAACGATTTGTTGCAAGTAGGCTGGTGGAGCTCGTAGGACTTTGGCAAACCTCTAGCACTTATCACATTTTTTCACAAGGCCAAAGGCATCTTGTTTCATTATAGGCCAATAAAATCCCTGTCGGAGTGCCTTTTGAGCTAGAGATAGCCCCCAGCATGATTCCCATAATGACCAACATGAATTTCTTTTAGGACGATTTCACAATCATGACCATCTATGCACTTTAGGAGTAGAGTTAAAAATCCTCTTTTATACAGCATGTTATCACAGATGCAATATCTAGTTGCCAGAGCTCGTAGGCAACGTGATTTTAACTTGTCTTGTGGCAGCTTGCCATCTCATAAGTAATCCAAAATCAAATGCATCCATGAGTTTTGTGCTATGACCATTGCCATCATAGCATCTTTCTGCTCCATGCTTGGTGATGGGAGGAACTCTACTGAGATTGGCCTTAGGAAGTCTGCATCCTTGGTCATGGCCAAATGACCTAATACATCTGCATACGTGTTTTAAGCTTGTGAAATCCAGTTGACCTCATATTATTGGAAAGAGCCAAAAGGTTCCTGAACTTTTTGAAGATAAATGGCCATTTTTTATCTTGTTTGGTATTCACCCCATATGTGACAAACCATAAGCTGGGAGTCGTTAAATATCTTCAGGTTTTTAGCTCACACCTTTTTTACCGGATGAAGCCTAACCAATAATGCTTCATATTCTGCTTTGTTGTTTGTGGCTTGAAAATCAAATCTCAGTGCATAGAGAATTTTATGCTTCTCTAAGCTAATAAAAAGCACTCCTACCCTAACTTTCTATTCGCTCGAAAACCTATCAACGTATAATTCCTAATACGGAGCTTTTAGGGTTTTTATTTCCTTTCCTATAGAACCTGTGAATTCTGCAATGAAGTTTGCCAAGGCTTGCCCTTTTATTACTGGTCTTGGCTTATATTCAATGTCAAACGAGGTTAGCTCGATTGCCCATTTAAGTAGATGACTTAAGGTATCCATCTTTTGCAAAATCAGCCTTAGTGGGTATTATGTGAGCACCTCGATGTTATGTGATTGAAAATAAGGTCGCAGCTTCCTGGATGTGATCACGAGGTAGTAAACAAGCTTCTCCATTGGTGAGCACCTTGTTTCAATATCTAGTAATCTTTTGCTCACATAGTAAATTGGAAATTATGTCCAACCTTTTTCTCGTATAAAGGCTACACTGAGGGCATGTTAAGATATCCCTAAGTAAACAATGAGTTTCTCACCATCCCTTGGTTTAGACAAGAGTAGAGCTCGGCCCATGTAAGCGACCTCACATTGCTTTATTCATTCAAAGTGTTTTGCCTTTTTCAGTGCATCAAAGAATGGGACGCACTTATCTATTACTTTGGAGATAAATTTACTAAGTGTTACGACCTGGCCATTAAGGCTATAAATATCTTTGATTCTAATAGGGGTCCTTATGTTAACAAGTGCTTTAATTTTTTCAGGATTTGCCTCAATTCCTTTATTATTGACCATGAAACCAAGGAATTTTTCTAAAGCTACCCCAAACGCACACTTGTGTGGATTCAGCCTCATCTGATATTTTCTCAGAATTTTGAACATTTCCCTAAGATCGTACACATGGTTAGCAACCTACTTGACTTCACTAACATATCATCTACATACATCTCATTGTTTTTCCAATCTGTTCTTTGAACATCATGTTTATTAGCCACTGATAGGTTGCCCTTACATTCTTTAGTCCAAAAGGCATCACCTTATAACAATACAATCCATGGTTAATGATAAATGAGGTGTGTTCTTCATCTTATAGGTGCATGGGGATCTGATTGTATCCTGAGTAGGTATCCATAAAGCTGAGAAACTAGTGACCAGTTGTTGCATCTACGAGCTAATCAATCCTTAGCAAGGAAAAACTATCCTTTAGACATGCTTTGTTTAGGTCCATAAAATCAATGCAAGTTCTCCACTTTCTACTCTTCTTTTTCACGAACATGGGGGTAGCCACTTGGGTTGGATAATGGGCTTCTTGGATAAACTCATTAACTAGAAGCTTATCCACTTCTTCTTTAAGAGCAATGTAATGCTCAACAGTTATGGGTCTCCTTTTTTGGCACATCGACTTGTGACATGTTAAGCTTGTACGACATGACTTTAAGGCCAATTCCTACCATGTCTTCATGGTTCCAGGTGAATACATCCAAGTGTGCCTTAAGGAATTCAGCTCGCTGGGTCTTTACATCTAGAGACAAATTTTTTCCTAACTTCAGGCATCTCTCAGCATATGCCTTATTGACCCTGTAAGTCTTCGAGCTCCTCTACTGGACCAGTTACTTTTTCAGCATCAACTTTGTAGGGGTTGAGGTTATGGCTAACCCATGTTATGCTTCCAGTTCATTATTCTCTGCCAGAAACTATATTAAGCTTTTTCCCTTTCACCCCCAACTTCACTACATTTTCATAGTAGCATCTAGTCATGTGCTGCTCTCCTTGCATGCATCCAACTCTGTTAGGGGGTCGAGAATTTAATGGTAAGTGTTCTGGTCGATGTGACCATATCTAGGTCATTCATTATAGGTTGCCCCAGCACCACATTACACACTAAGGGACAATTTATAATCAGAAAGTTTGCCGGGACAGAGGCTTGGTGGTCTGAATCTCCAAGAGTAAAGGAAGGTTGATCTGTCCACTGGTAATATTGCATCTCTAGTGAAACCATAAAGGGGCTCTAGTGAAGGCTTTATTTGATCTATGCTTGATCCCATCTGGTCAAAATATTCCTTGTACATAACATTTATCGAGCTATCGATATTAATCATTATCCTTTGCACCTCGGCATTGCCAATTCTAGCCCGGATGACCAGTGCGTCATTATAGGGAGAACAAACTCCTCGTGCATCTTCATTTGTGAAAGTGATGTTATCTCAAGTCATCCTTGCTTTCTTGGCAAGTCTTTCAAAATCACCATGACCCATAAGCAGGATGTGGTTTACCTCCTGCACGTAGTGCTCATGCAATCTATTTAAGGTACCTGCAATGTGAGGTCCACTATAGATGGTGAATATTGTTCTTACTATGGGTGCCTCTTCTTGTTCTGGAGTCCGATGGTGACATTGTTATGCTAGTTGCTTGGACTGTTGAGGTCACTATCCCATAGGTTGCATCATATAATCTCTCAAGTGACCTTTTCTAATTAGATCTTCAATTGCATCTTTATGTGCCCAGCAATCTAAAGTATTGTGCCTAACTTCATTGTGATAAGTACAAAACTTGTCTTTGTTCTTGTGTCTATTGGGAATCCTTATTGGATTGGGTTTCCTAAAATCCTCCCTATCTTTCTCTATTGCAAAGATCCTATCTTGAGAATCTATAGGATGCTATAATGATCATGACAACCTTGACGCTGAGGTCGCTCACTTCTGGCCTTTTTTGTAGGTTAATTATTGGAGCCACCCTTCTGACTCTCTTTGTTATTTTTGACATTACTCCTTTTTGTATCCTAATTGGAGCTATTTGCCTCGTCCTTTAGATTGGACTTCTTTAGGCTAAAAGTTTCTTCCCACCTGATTTCCTTGGCAGCTCATTCTTAGAACCTTCTTAAGTCCCTTACTGGAGACTTATATATGCTTTTATAGAGTTTACCATCCTTGCAAAGTCTTGTTAAGATTGTTATCAGGATGCTCTCATCTGAGGGACTTTCTACATTATTGACCTTGGGCCTGGAAAGAGTGATGTAGTCTTTTAGTGACTCATTCTTTCATTGAAAGACCATTATAAGGTGGCAAGATGGCACAAGTTGCCCTCTCAATGCTCTATATTGATTGATGAAACTTCTTTAGCATTCTTCCCGACAGTGAATGCTACAAGCCAGAAGACTCTTGAGTCATATTTGGGGTATGTCTCCAAGAGTGGCTTGGCAAATGTGGCACCTGACTAGAGAGTTAGTTGTCTGAAGATCCATCTAAACATTGAACACATCCAAGTAGTCATATGGATTACTATCCCTATTGTACCATAGGATGGTAGGGATTTTAAACTTGTGAGGGAAAGGTTCTATCTCAATCTCCCTAGAGAATGATGTCCTCTCCTCATAATGTCCTTGACTATTATGAACTTGAGGGTGCTCCTCTAACTGCTTTACCCTCTGCAGTAGCTCTTTCACCATTAGGACCCGTGTCTTGGATTGTTGGTTGGAAAATTGCTGGCTCCTTTTACCTTAATGGTCACGAAAGTAATGATCCAAAGTATGTCCTCGATTTATCCTATTCGAACTTTTTGCTCCACCAAACTCTTACATCACTAATTATTGTGATCCTTATGTGATTGGTAGACCACCGGTCTTGTCCATAAATTGGAAGAGTGAGCTGAGTCGGCACGCTAATGCATTTGTCTGGTTGGCCTCTCTTCTTGAGCTTCTTGTCACGGCTACCGGAGCTCTCCTCTGGGCATGGTGGCTCCAACTTGGTTTTGCGCACCTTGAGCTTGTGTCTATGCTAGCGTTCTAATCACATCATCGAACTCCTTTATTGTGTTCTCCAGTGCTTCCTGATGTTAGTGCCATGTCACTCCATCAATCTCAAGAACAATAACAACAAGTTTGCGATAAGCTGTTGGGGGCAAGCCAACAATAACACCTTTGGCGGGGACAACAGAAGCACCTACATGGGATGAACTAACTCCCACTGCTATTCTACATGACCTTCTAGCTAATCAATTGGGGCGTCTGAACTCCTAGTGGTTCTTCCTCTAGCCATCATAGTTGAACAAAAAAATCAATCAGAATATTAAACAGGATGCAATTTAGGGCCCTCCTTCTAGTGTCAAAATATTGATGTGTGAATTCAGTCAACCCAAGTTTAGTAATTATTATGGGGATATCTGGACCAAGACAAAATAGGCTGGCAAAGGTCCAATGGACTAGCTCGATAGAGAAAAGCCTAATACCCTCTAGAGCAAGATTGCTAGACGTGTAGGTAGCTCGCCCAGTGTGAGCTTAGGTCACAAAGTGAGTTCAAGCCACTAAATGAGCTCCCTCGAGGATGAGTATGGAATTCTAGAGACCAGTCAGCACCTGGATGCACATATTCCTAAGCAATAAGTCAACCTCTAAAATTGACACATTAGCCACTAACAGTGTGATAGTGATTTGCCTAGCATTTATTGCCCATCTAGCATTTATTGTCCTATACGGCTAAGTAGACATATTGGTAATTTATTAAATTATACTTGTAACCCTCTCTACTTCTATAAATAAGAAGGGAAATTATTGTAATGAGAGGTGAGTGAAAATAAATGTCAAAACTATCAAAATAGTGAAAGAACATTTGTATTCCTGTTCTGCTAGTCTAAATAGTAAAACAATCACACAAAAGCAATATATAATCACCGTGGATGTAAGTGTCACACTGACTTTAGCTAAACCACGCCAAAAGCCTTTTGTGTTCATCTTGTTCTTTCTTTCTCTTGCTCTTGCAGTTTTCTTACTTCTTTATGCCTTTCACGGTAGTTTGGATCTCAAAAATTTTAGTTAACCTATTATCAAAATCAACCGTCAACATTTTGGCATGCTTGGTGGGGCCAGACTGCTTTTTTATTGATTCACCAACTAACCGTGACGGTAAGAGGAAGAATAACCAGAAGCTCTGATGCCACTGCTAACTAACAGAATGGTTATGGAGAGCAACAATGAAATATGCTAGAAGATGGAAATCCATTTCTAGCAAGCACTTCTTCTATTCCTCTAGAAATTGAGAGTGTACAAGTGTTGCATCGGTGCCAAAAGGTGCTTGAGAATACAGTCAAGAGACTCACCAATGCAATCGTAGTGCTAGCCCATGTGCACACCCACAGGGTCCAAAAATAGGCTGACGCTGCTGCAAATGAGAGAATAGATCGAAGGCCCTAAAGAGAAGTGCAAGTTCAAGAAGAGACTAGCTAGGGAAAGGCCTCGATGAGCAAACTCAGCTTGCTCCACGAGCTCGTGATTCGAATCAAAGGGCCACCGAGCTCATCAGCATGATAGAAATCAATAACCTAGGAGCTCGTATCATACCAAGGGCTCAAATATAGGTTGTGACAATACCAAGGGTCAACAATCTTGAATACATGACTTACTGATAGAGGAGCTATTACAAAGGGTACATCAGTTAGAAAAATATCCCTCGGCTCGAGACTGATCAGATAGTTACAAGGAGAGGGCCCTATTTTCCAAGGAGATCGAGATAAAACCTCTCCCTCATCAATTCAAAGTTCCTGCCATCCCACTATACGATTGGAAAAGCAATCTATATGACCATTTGGATGCCTTCAACGTCTGGATGGTCCTTTAAACAACTTACCCTTTGGTCAAATGCCGAGTCTTTCTAGCCACTCTTGGAGATGTCCCCCAGGTGTGGCTCAAAAACCTTTCGACTCATAGTATTAGTAGCTAGGAAGAGTGTCAAAAAAGATTTATTGATCAATACAGAGCTTTAAGGAGGTAGCTTGAGCCATCTTGTCACCTTGCAACAATTTTTCGATGGAAGGATAAATAAATTGTTGAAGGATTATATTACAAGATTCTATAACAAGGTTAACAACGTAGAAAGCCTTTTCAATGACAACATCCTAATGGCAATCTCAGTAAGACTTCGTAAAGATAGAAAGCTATATGAAAGCATATACAAATCCCCGATAAAAGATCTGGGGGAATTTTATAGGTGAGCTGCTAATAAGGTCAAATGGGAGGAAACCTTCGGTTCAAAAAAGCTTGGATAGAGGAATGAGACAAGTAGCTCTGCTTTCAGCCAGAATAAGAGAGTACAATCATGGGAAAGGCAAAATAGGCCATAATGATGGAGTTGGAGTTCAACCTGCCAAGAAAGCCAGGAGGGAGTGACTTGAGCCTCAAGGTCACCATGACAATTACATGATCTTATCTGACACCCTAGAGAGGATATACACAATGGAAAGGCATAGGGAGGACTTCAGGCAGCCTAGACCCCTGATGACCCTGCATAAGTATAAGGATACTAGCAGGTTCTATGCCTATCATAATGACATCAGGCATAACACCTCTGAATGCAAGTCGCTTAAGGACACAATTGAAGATTTGATTAGAAAAGGTTGCTTAAAGGACTATGTGGTGCGACCTATCAGACAGTGACCTCAGCACCCCCAACAGCCTGTGTAGTAACCATCCTAGCAGATTGAGCATGAATAGACACTTATGGTGAGGACCATCTTCATGATCCATGGTAGGCCACATATCACAAGCACTTCACATGGGTCACATGAACGTTACATGCAAGGTGCAAGCCATATCTTATTTGTGGGTTGTGAATCTAGAAAGCCTGCCAAGAATGCTAGGACCACCTCTGAATGCATCACCTTCATGGACAATGATATATAGGGAGTTCAATCCCCCCACAATGATGCACTTGTCATTCAAGCCAAGATCAACAACACCGAAGTGTGAAGGATTATGTTAGACACTAGCAACTCGATCAACGTAATGTACAAAAAGTGCTATGAATAGATGAGACTGAGTGAAGGCGACTTGAAATCTTCCCCAGAGCCCCTCTTTGGCTTCACAGGGGACGTGATATTTCTAATAAGGTAGGTCAAGCTTTCTCTCACCCTAGGAGACTCAGAGTGCCAAGCCACCTTCCTGGTAGATTTCATAATTATTGATTACCCTTCAGCATATAATATGGTGCTGGGACATCCTGTGATGAATGATCTGGACATGGTTATGTCCACCAAGATAGTAACTATAGATTCCCAACCCCCAGTGGAGTCAGGTGTGTATGAGGTGAGTAATATAAAGCTCGACGTTGTTATAAAGATATTGTTAAGATCAGGAAAGGCAGAAGAGGGTTAACCTGGTCTCTGGTGGGGAGCTTCAAGCTCTGAGCATGACAAGAGTTAGTCACAACCTTGATCCTTGCAACTTAGACATCGATCAAGAAACTAGCCCTGTAGAGGAGCCCGAGAACATGCAGGTTAGCAAAGTAGATCTTGAAAGGTGCCTCAAGTTAGGAAAGAACTTGCCTCCTGATGTGAAGACCTAGCTATCTGAGTTCCTTAAGGTAAATCTAGATGTTTTTGCTTGGAATCACAAATATATGGTAGGGATTGATCCCAAGATTATGTCGTATAAACTGAATATCGATCCATACCACAAACTAGTTCACCAAAAGAAGAGGTTGTTAACTACTGAGCGATATACTACTTTAAAGGTGGAGGTGGACAAACTCCTAGTGATAAATGGGAAAAAGGGAATGAAAATAAGATAGTTTTAGTCCATTTTGTTAATAGTATTTTATGTTTTCTTAGTATTTTTACCTTAATTTTATATTTTGTCCTAGATATTGCTCTTGGTTTATATTTTTTATACAGGATAATGAAAAGGATTGAAAAGAAGGAAGAAATTCAGAGAATAAAGTTGCATCTAAATCAAGGAAAAGAAAGAAAAAGAAGCCATGCAAGAAAACAAGCAAAAATTGAAGAAAATATGAAGAAAACACCTAGTACGGTCATGCCATGGAACACAGCCAAGCCGTGTTAGGTGCTGCAAGAAAGTCCGAAAAGAAAAATCAAATAATTTTGAAGCCATGCACAGAGCACGACCGTGCTACACAACACGGCCAGGCCGTGGTAGAGTCTGGAAGAAGCCTAACGAAGAATTGCAAAGAAATCACACATAACACAACCGTGTTACACAACACGGCCAGGCCGTGTTACAAGCTGACATGGCCAAATTGATAAATCTAAATCTCATGAAGCACACCCAGCCCATTTTATGAAGCACAGCTGTGGTGAACGTGAAAAAGGGCTATAAATAGGACCTCTTGTAACCAGTTTTACATATGTTGTGTTATGTTTTAGAATCCTTCTTTAAGGGTTAGGCTAGTTCTCCCTTTTCTCTTGTTTTAGGCTTTCTTTTATATAGTTTTTTTAGCTTTCTTGTTTTCAGATTTGAGAGTTTGCAATTTAATTTTAGAGTTCTTGCTTTCCATTTTATTTCTCTTCTTCTTTTATTTTCTACCTTCTTTATCTTGCTTTCTGTTCTTGATCTCTTTCTCTTGTTCTTTATTTTCTT
>JANHAO010022507.1:0-12183 GCA_026873985.1 Saraca asoca
TTTTCCCATTTAATTGATGTAACACAACTGTAGTTAGCATTTAATGTATGTTTGCTCTCCTCCTTCTATAAATAGGATTGCCTTGATAGCAGAAGGGGGTTTTGAAAAAGAAAAAAGAGAGAAAGGCCAATCTTGTAAACAATACTATACATATTATCAATAAAAATTTCACCGTTGACGTAGGGTCCGGTACCGCTCGGATTTGGCCGAACCACGTAAAAATATTGTCTTTCCTTCTCCCTCTTCCTCCATAACACTTCAAGAGTAGCATTGATTCATGAACTCTACATCTCGTTGGCCGGAGTTTGGTTTCCGTACACAAACCGAATTTCGACGTCAACATATATGATATTATATGTAATATCATAATTTATTTTATAAATTTTATTAAAAAATATTTATAAATATAATTAATTTATTAAAATAATTTATAAATTAAATGAGTTGAATTAATCATAAATTGAGCATGATTCATTTAGTTTATAAATCCAACTCATCAAGTCAATTTTTAAATTAAATCGATTCATTTTTACTTCTATTTTAAAAAAATAAAAATAAAATACTTTATTCTGAGATCCAAAATTTTCTACTCTATACACTATTTTAATACATTTTTTTAAAATATTTATCTCAAATTTACCCCACAAGAAATTGAAGATTACGCATTCCTATTTGCAACCTTTTGTTTCAAGCATTCAATTTGTGTTTGGTACATTTCAACTCTCTCTTTTCATTTTCCACTTTTTACACCAATGAGTGATTTAAAAGTGATAAGTAAGAATAACATCAATTTTTATTTTTTTTTATAGAATTACTTCGAACTTCCTAATATATGAAACAACATATAATGGTAATTTTGCTATCAACATTCATTGAATAACTAGCCCTGTTGATCATGTGAAAAGGTGGGACGATGAAGTGTGAATGTGATGTGTATGGCTATCAAAAAGCCTATTGTGAGTCATCAATTCTTCCCCTTTTTGATTGATGGATGAGAAATGACAAACTTTTTCATAAAAAATGTAAAGATGCTACCATATTCATATCTCCTTGTAACAGTTGTGTTCCCCCCTACTTATTTTGTTTACCACTCTCCCATAATAAATAACAAAAATCATCTTCTATAAAAGAGCAAAATAATAATCATAATATATAAGTAACTAAGTATTAAAATTGCCCAATACGGAAAAAATTATTTACAAAATTCAGATGTAATTTTTTTAAATGAAAACAAATAAATTTTCTGTAACAGTATCACAACAATTATTATTTTTCCTTGTGTTATCACTTCACAAAAAAAAATCTTAAAATTCTTTTATTGATAATCAAAATTATTAATTAATTTTTTAATAGTATGACATATTTCTTTGTGAAATTTTTTTCTAATAACAGGTGAAATTTAACTAAACTTCATTGAAACTTACTATTCTTATTCATTAATTCACTTATTTAAAATTGATCAAATATATGATATATGAGGAGTGAGAGTGAAATATATACCTAAAATTACTATTTTAGTTTTATTGAGTCAGCAGTCAATATTCAATAATGTTAAAGTTTATGCTTGGGCAAGAATTAAGTAAAAAATAGAGAGAGTACGTCAAAGGCATGCACAGAAATAACCGGTGATAGAAATAAACCAAGAGGTAAATAAGTTGGAGGAGAGAGACAGAGAGAGAGAGAGAAGCAAAAGCCATCATTCAGATATAATTAAATAATTGGTGCTTTCTGACAATCAACTCATCATTGAACTTACACACCACTTCCTTTCTTTCTATATAATCCCACATCTTTCTTCAGCATCCATCTCCAAACCACCTCACTCTCTCCATTCATCTCTCTCTCTCTCCAAAGTAGCCACTGCAACTTCAAAGCGCATCAGTTTTTGAGTACACACACAAAGTCCTACTTTTAATCACAAAAAAGTATTTTAATTGCAGACTATGGCTGAAAAAGAAGATTTGGGTTTGGGTCTAAGCTTGAGCTTCCCTCATATTTCTGCAAATCCAACGCAACGCAATCTCATGTCTTCTTCTAATCTTCAGAAAGCACTCTCTTGGAACGATGCTTTAACTTCTTCAGGTGCGTGTTATTCGATTCCAAATAAGGTTTTTCCTTTGATTCTAAATCTGCATGCTTTTGGGTTCTAGATCTACTTGAGTTTTCCTTTTTCTCGTTACTTTTCCTGAGAAACGATGGCACTTTAATGGAATAATTTTCCTTCCTTTTCCTTTTGGTTCTTCCTTCCCAGGTGCTATATATTTTTTGGCAAATTTAGAATCGTTTTCCCTACCCTTAATTTTTTGTGCTTATTTAAAGCTTCCTAAATTTTAAATAAAATCAAATCAATCACAATGAACAATGATCTTCCCGTAAAAAATATATTTTTTTAATCAATTATTCCTTTCTCTAAATATATGTCTTTCTGCATGCAGATCGAAACTCTGAAACATGCAGAGTCGAAGCTCGACCTTTCCTACGAGGAATCGACGTGAATCGATTGCCTTCGACGGTTGATTGCGAAGAGGAAGCGGGTGTTTCGTCCCCAAACAGCACTATTTCGAGCGTGAGTGGAAAACGCAGCGAGAGAGAGACCAACGAAGAAGATCGTGACACAGACAGAGCTTGTTATCGTGGAATCAGCGACGAAGAAGACGCAGAAACCTCACGAAAAAAGCTTAGGCTCTCCAAGGATCAGTCTGCTATTCTCGAAGAGAGTTTCAAAGAGCACAATACTCTCAACCCCGTAAGTATCCCCTTGAAAAAACCGTCATAGCTAGAAAGCTGGTTTTGGTTGCCGAGAAAATAAATCTGTTTGATTTGATTTTCCGGGCAACCAAGCAGATGAGAACGTAGAATATAGTTGACATGTTGGGCTGTTTTGTTACCAATGTTTGGTTGCATGTCTTGCAGAAGCAAAAGTTGGCACTGGCTAAACAACTTGGCCTTCGACCCAGACAAGTGGAGGTCTGGTTTCAGAACAGAAGAGCAAGGTTGGTGTTTTTTTCTTTCCACAAATTTTATTATCGTGATTAGGGTTATACCCTCGAGAACTGCGAAATTAACGGGCTTTGTGAACTGAAATTTTCAGGACTAAGCTGAAGCAAACTGAGGTAGACTGTGAGTTCTTGAAGAGGTGTTGTGAGAATCTGACGGAGGAAAATAGGCGGTTGCAGAAAGAAGTTCAGGAGCTCAGAGCACTGAAACTTTCCCCACAATTCTACATGCAAATGACCCCACCCACCACCCTCACCATGTGCCCTTCTTGTGAGAGGGTTGCTGTTCCGCCGTCCGCGGCAACTGCGGTTGACGCGGCCACCCGTCACCACCCAATGGGCCCAAATCACGCTCGACGCATACCCATAGGCCCATGGGCCACAGCAGCTAGCATCCGTCACCGGCCGTTTGATACTGTCCTTCCTAGATCATGACCGTATGATCCAAGAAGGGCATTTTGGTCATCGTGCAATAAGATTAGCCGTGCCCTAAAAAAGCTTTTGTTAGAACGTGTACGTCTGATGAGTAAAGGGTGCGAAGAAAGCAAAATAGGAAAAATGGGTTGTAACAGGGTACTTGCTCTAATGAATTGTGTGTTCAGAGTTACGTCTGAGATATGGTAGTTGAAAAAAATGATTTGGTGGGTCTCCATTATTTTGTATTAATTTGACCTATCAGTTTAGGGCAATTAGCTTCTAATACATACTTTTTTTTTCTTTTCCAAATTTTTTTGTGCAAAGTTAAATGGTCTGATGAAATTAGATAATTCTCCTATGTTAGCGGAATATGTTTCTCTATAGTCATACTTAAATTTGGTTAATTTATTAGTATCTCAATGAAAGAACCTATAAATAGTGAATTATGGGGGGGGGGGGTTGTTTGATTTAGGAGACGTGGGATTTTTGAGTGAGAAACAGTGATGCATATGACTTTATTAGCCGAAAGAAGAAGAAAGGAAAGATTAAAAATGGTGGTGGGTTAAGAATTCGGGGGTAAGTATGGGCCCAAATCTAATTGCGAAAGAGACTCCTAATTTCCAGGGATTATGCCAACATTCAATCCTAGGTTTGACAAGAAAACTTGGCCCAGAATTATCTTAATTCTGGTTTCATTTGACTTGCTTTTATTGTAGAAAGTTCGAACGTAAGCAAAGGAAACTCATCCCATATTTAACTTTATGTTAAAAATATGAATGTGACTTGTAAAATGAATTTGGACAAATCTGAAAAAGTGGCATTAGCAGGCCTGCATATTCATTCTTCCCAAATTTACTATCTACGACTTTTTCTTTCTTTTGTTTTGGTATAACAAAAGCAATTTTAATGTGAGTACCGACATTATGGTTAAAGAGGCTATGAGATTATATTAAGAGCTAACTCTTTTCATTGCTTAAAATATCAGAACGCTTATCATTGAACAAGTTTTTGAATCCCAATCAGCGGATATCTTAGACGCAAAAGAGAAAGCCAGAGAATATGAAGCCAAATGTGAATCTATTCACATCTGTCATTTTCTCACATCATATAGAAATTTGAAATAGAAACCGATATATATATATATATTATAATAGAAGTAGCTAATACATTAAATTCATATATAAAAAAATTTGAAATTAAATGCAGGATAAAAAAGAAGGCAAAACTTTCAAAAAAACATTAAATGTCATTTAAATCAAAGATTCTTAATAAAAATCCATATTTATTCGATAAATTTTACTTTTTTTTATCTCTTGCCAAGGTCTAGATAAATTAAGTGCTCATAATTCTCTGCGGCATGAATTTGGACATTTGATTTGGAAACCCAATGAATGAAGAAGTGATGCATTAATTGAAAAGTGAAATTTAGAGAGTTATGAACCACTTGGATAGCACATTGCATTGCAACGCTCTTTCACATCATCCGCTGTATCTGGCCTCCACAATTTTCTATCATCCAAATGTAAGTAATTGATGCAAACAAACGATGACACTGTCCTTTATCAATGGCAGCATCACTTGGTAACTTGCGAGTGTTTGTCTGATATTGCCGACACTCTTAAATGTTATCTGTGACTCTGCACATCAGTGCAAATCTCGTAACTTTATGCAACAAAAAATGCATGACACTGTCCTTATCAAGCACAATGTCACTTTTCCAAGCAATGTGTGGATGCTTATACGAGATTCACATATCTCTGACTTTTTACCATCTGCTTATGCACATATATGAATGTGGTATGTGCACACAGGTTACAGAAAAATGAACCAAGGAAAATAAATGGATGCTCTGCACAGAGTCAGACATTGTGTATGTTGCCAGCCAAAACTTCAAATACCGTATTATGAACACATGCTTAGAAAGAATACCATATTATTTCTGTTGCAACAACTGCAGAACTAGAAACAAAACAAGAAAGTGAATTTCTCGCAACATAGATTGATTGATGGATAATGCAGTTAAAAGTAGTTAGTCTGTCTATGTATATATATCATGATCACAAGTTTCAAGGAGAAACCATGACGCCAAGCCAATTACAAAACCTTAAAAAAGGTGCAGAGGAACCTTCAAGATCAGCTGGAAGAGTTTCTCACAACCCCTGCTCTCCTCT
Source organism: Saraca asoca (assembly GCA_026873985.1). Classification (NCBI taxonomy): domain Eukaryota; kingdom Viridiplantae; phylum Streptophyta; class Magnoliopsida; order Fabales; family Fabaceae; genus Saraca; species Saraca asoca. The sequence continues at coordinate 5,585 of JANHAO010022507.1, forward strand.
TGATGGACTCAATTCTCTGAAGCCTGATTTGCTCTCTGAATTTCGCAATGAACTCGTCTGCCTTCTTATCCACATCTGGCCCTTCCTCACTAAGACTGCTGCCTGCACCATTCTCATTACTCTCTCCTCCACTGTCTTTCTCGCTGAAACTAATGCCCCCAACATCATCATCATCATCATCATCCCCAGTTTCTGTGTCTTCATCAGATCCCACAATCACCTTGTCAAGAAAGCTTACCTTCTTTCCCTCAGCAAATTTCATAGAAGCTGTCTCTGTTGCCTCAGTTTCTGTCCTCGATACTATTTCAGAATCTCCACTTATCCACTTAATGTCCTGTCTCTCACTGGTCGAGCTTCTTTTCAATTCAGCTCCCTCATGGAAAAAAATCGACCTTGGTTTCATGGAGATTGACTTTTGAAACATCGGTGGTGGAGCTGGAGGTGGAGGAGGAGAAGACTTGCAAAAACTCTTCTTTTTCGCGAAAGCCTCTGCATTATTGGCTATTGATTCAGATGAAAATGAAGGCGAAGGAGATAGCTCCCTTCGTTGGGAACATATGGAATTTGATAGCAAGGAATGGCAAGTTTGTGACTTTAAGGACGGAGATTCCAGCCTATTGAATTCAGATTCCTCCATTGGAGAAGACGAAACGTATTGAATTGGCGTGTCAACTTCTTGTTTCGATTCCATGCTTCCAGACCTTGATCGCCATGGAATTGGAGAACGAAGAACAACGCTTTTCTGTGACTCATCCTTCATTTGAGGGCCTACAAAACCTTCAAATTCTGCATTTCTAGTGTTACTTGAATTGCTTGAAAAATTTCTGGAGCCTGATTCAGAGGTAGAACTATTTACTGAAAAAGACCTGCTTGATTCATTGGCAGGCTGAACAAAATCAGAATCATAAGCACGAGATTTCAGACTGCGAACAGGCAAAAGCAATGGTTTTTGGATGATTCTCGAACTTGTAACTTTCGGATCATCAAAATTAGATTGTTGCTTAGCTACAACGACTTTTTCTGGTCCATCCCTATAGTACTGACTACTCCAAGTTTGGACATTGTTTTCATTTTCGTCAGATATTTCCGCAGGGCTTTCAGCTTCATCCTCAAAAAAGGACGATACTTGAAGAAATTTAGATGCAAATGATTGAGCATTATCGAACTTTGAGTTGATTTCTTTCTCTTTTTCATCAGTTCGACGACCAAACAGGCCGTAAGAGATGGCTATACCGGCGAATATAAGGTGAAGAAGCTCCCAGTTTCTTGTAAGGAGAGATTGGTTGATGAATTCAGGAGCTTGTGCAGGAAATAGAGGCAGAATAACCAGGAAAATCGAAACTAGGGCGGCTTTGTACAGAAATTGATAATAAAACTTACTTGGGTCATCTTGATTTTGCTCTGCAGTAGCTTGCTTCTGGTTTTTGGTGCTAGGAACAGCAGCTGCCATTGAAGAACAGAAAGAAGGCTACGTGGGATGGGTACAGAATATTGAGGGAGAAGAAGAAGAAGGAATAGATGTTAAGGAAAAGCACAAAGGAATGAAGGCTGGCCAGATATGTGAAGAAAAGTAAGTAATAGAAAGATAGGCGCAAATTTCAAGCTTTGAATTTGTTTGTGTGTAGTGTGTGCTTTACACCGTTAAGACGGATAAATCGTGAAGCGTAGCCTCAACTTTACGCCATTTGCAAATGGTGACTTTTTGCGCTTTACCCTTCATAGTGCTTGCTTTCGGCTACAAGATTCTTCTTCAATGCTTAAATGGATGACAACCATTTTTGTAACCTTAAGAAAAGTTTAAACTACGCTTACCATAGAACGTGGTATGCTTTGCCAATAATAAATCCTCTTTTTGGCTCATGTCAGATTTTCTCTAATATTATGTGGCCGCCCAATCTGGAATTCAAAAAAAAAAAAAAAATCTTTCAAGTATATATAGGAGGGAATAAACTGATATCTGCTACCGATTTTGTCAAATTGTGACAAATTGGCAGACAGACATTCTCTTGACCCAGCTTAGAAAGTGCTACCTTCTATTTTACTTATAAACGTGACAAGGTTCAGAGAGTTAGGGCCTTATATTCCATTGATGCAGTACAAAGAAGAGAAATTCTTGTATAAAAAATGCATGGAAGTAATTTTAACCAATTTTTTCATCGTAATTAATAAAAAAAATCATTATTAAAATTTTTTATCTACTTCTTATTAATAACAAAAAAGTAATTGGTTAAGTTTACATACTTTTTATATATTAAATTCACACAAAAGAGTTTATCTATAAGTAGAATTATATATATGTTGACGGTAAAATCAAATTTAAGGAATTCAGATCGTAATCAACACCTAAAATATGAACTGCAAGCTAGTGGGTAGATAGGAAAAAGGAGTGAAGAAGAAGGAAAATAGGCATTAGGAACGTTTTTATCGTAATTCGACTAAAGTTAATTTAGCCCTATGTCCACATGGATTGTATTTGCCTTTAAGGCAGTGGTTTCACTATTCGGACAAAGCTACAATACACAAGGTTTCCCTCAAGCTTCTCTCTCAATATTTTGACAAAGTTTCCTTATTTCTTCCTCTCCTCTCCCTTTTTACAATTTATTGACTCTCTTTATAAAAGTGTGGGAGGTTACAATAGTAATTTCTCAATTTGTACACTAGTTATATCATGTAGTTACTCCGTAAAGACAATTTAGACTTAACTTACTTAATAAAGTCTGCAGGTGGGTGTCTTCCCTCGAAGGCTATTTTGCCGGCTAGAAAAATATGCTCTTGGCTGCTAATTCCCACTCTTTTGATTAGGACATAGGTCATGAGACATGTGATGCCATGGGTTGATCCTCGAGCTCGCAAGATGAATATCTCAAATGCGGCTCGCCCCTTTGCTTCCCGAGATCAGTTTCGCCTAATGAGCGTGGGCTTCTGTTTTTTGAACTCACCTCATGTTCCATGCTCGTGATCAACGAGTCGACCTCCCTTCTTTGCGAACTTAACATTTCTAAGTGATTCGAGGCTCTTCTCGACTGGACTCGTCTTATTTTATCTTATATCGGGAAACCACCCACAACAATATCATACTTTCTAATGCCCATTCAAATGCATACTTATTTATCCCTATCTTTGCTAAAGAGAGAATAAGAGGGTATGATATGCAAGATGGAAATATGATGGAAGAAAAGATCATGCTCTCTATTTACAAGGAAGAAAGAATAAGTTTAGTGGAAAGTGTTTGGTTGCAAACGATAACATTTTAAAGGAGGATTTTGGTTTTATACATATATGATAACATTGACCTTAAGTAAAAAGTATAGTTACATTGTTGTAAACTTTTAATAAAATAAAGTTTTCAAAAAATTTATTATTGGATTTAATACATTTATCAAGTAAATTTTATTTATAAATTTTTATATCAATTTGAAATTAACTACTATTTCATCGATAAATTTTAAATTTAATGTAAACATATATTTAAATAAATAGATTTGAATTCTGTAATTACTTATTTGTTGTCAATCAAAATTTATATATAAAATGAATATAATAATTTTTTACAAATCAACTCATATTTTATTAAAAGCATTATTGATTAATATAAATATCTTAATATTTACCTCAATTCACAGGTGGACATGGTGCAATATTTGCATGAGACAAAAAGAAGAACTGAAAAACTGAAGATCGTAATGGGAGCATTGGGAGGGAAGTTGCTGCATTTATAAATAAAAAAGCTGACTAACTAGAAGACATAGGCACGAATTCCCCTGTTTACAAGGTTTGCATCTTAAACTGCCAACTCTTTGCAAAATCTTCTACATATTTCGCATAATAACCTACAATTTTTTAAAATAAGAATATAAAAAATGCATAAATTTTACTTTTATAAAAGAATGGCTACAAATGTTATCTAAATTAAATTTTCTGTGATTTATATTAAAAAGTGCACGGATCTAAAGAAAATTTTTTATGCATGCAAGGTAAAGTTCTTAAAAACTTCCCTGGATGATAAATTAAGAGAAGCATTTATTTTTACAAGATGATCATTTTTTATGAACTTTTTCTCCAAAAAAACTAATTAGTTTCTTCAAGCTTTAACATAGAAAAAAAATTTACTTATAAAATAATATTAGATCTTCAATTGGTTTTGGTAGGCAGAGAGAGGAGAGGAAAGACAACCTCTAGACCCTCTACAAACAGCAGAATTGTATGATATCTTAGATTTTTTTTTTTTTTTGGTTAACAAGCTAAACATGATATCTTGTTTATTAATCTTTATGAACTTTCATTCATACTTCATTGTATAACAGGAAACTTTCTTCTATAAAAAAAAATGTCTATAAAAAATCATTTATCACTCGCTTGTTTAGATAGAAATTGAAAAAAAAAAAAGAAAAATGTGAAAGAAAAAATGGATAGAAAATACTATTTATTTTTGCTTGGTTGTGCAAAGAAAATAGAAAAGAAGAAAATTTTCATAGAAAATAATATGTGGGATCCACTGGAAAAAATTTCTTTCTAAAGTTGGACAGAAAATGAGTGAAAAATTTATTTTTATTGTCATTTGACAATTCGAATCCTTTTTTATACTTTTCTATATAATGCCACCAATTCCTTCATTCTGTCTTTTTTTTTCATAAGATTATTAATCCCTTTTAATTAATAAAAAAACAAGTCATAATTATAAACATAATACAAGAATAATAATTTAAAAATAAATTAATGTAAGATTTTATATAACAAAATGATTTACTTAAATGATAAAATTATCAACAAAAGTAAAAATAGTTTTCTGATATTTCATGTCACTTTTCTAGTCAAATAAATAAAGGAAAATTTTTTTCTTTTCTTTTTCCTTTCTCTTATTTTTTATCCAACCAAATAATAAAATTATAAATATTTTTTTTTTATTTTCTTTCCTCATTTTCTTTCTTCTATTTTTTCCCAACTTCCTTTGAAGCAGGAGGTTAATTTCTACCAATCAAACATGTAAACATGATAAAATCTACAAATATTTCCAATGAAATTGTGATTATAATTTTGAGTAAGTTAAATAATCAATACTATAACAATAATGCATTCTTTGATATGTATATATAAATGATCCAATCCCCCTACTTATCGCCACACAAAATGGGTCTCCCTGTTGTTTCATTCTTGTTCATCTTCACATTAATCATTCCATTGTCTCAATCTGTGCCCTTAATCGTTCTCCACGGTAATTGCTTCCACTCTTTCATTTCTTGTTTTTCATAAGCAAATATATCTGTAGGTTTTCGTGTAATACCATGTTGTTTGGTAAGAACAGTGAGTATGAGATTCATGAAAGCTGACGCCAAAACTTGTTTAGCTGTAATGCAGATTAAATGTAAACTTGGAAAATGATTATTAATGGCAGGCATTGGAGATCAATGCTCTGGAGTTAAATATATCACTGACCAATTGATCAACTTTTCCGGTGTTCAAGGATATTGCATGTATGCTTCTATAAGTTCTGAGATTTCCTATTGTGATTTCTTCGATTTCGTTGACATTTTGAACTCATAAGCTACCTCGTTTTCTACAGAGAAACAGGTAATGGACAACAAGATTCGTGGTTAAAACCTATGATGGAGCAGGTAATAAACTGCTGAAAAAAAAAAAAAAAACAACAAAGAACTCACTTTTCTATTGAAATTTTAGGACACAGCTAACATTGACTCTTTGTTTTGTATGTCAGCAGTTTCAGATTGTCTGTGAAAAGGTGATAAAAGATTTTCTGGAGCATTATGGCAATGCTTCTGTCCTAAATTTTGAAAATATTTTGCCTTTTTGCTACTTTGCTTCTTCCAGTTGAAGAACATGAAAGAATTGAGTGGGCGTTACAACATTGTTGCGCTCTCCCAGGTAATGTACCAGGATTTTCTGTCTTCCCTTCCTACTGTTTATAGCATCAACATTGATTTTTTGTTCTTCTAAGTGTTTGTCTAATTTTACTTTTAATACGTTCACAGATTTATTTATTTATTTATTTTATTAGGGTGCAATAGGGTAATGCAGTTGCTCGAGGTGTTATAGAATTTTGTGACGGAGGATTTCTCGTAAGAACTTAGGAGGGTGTATTTAATTTAGAATTTTAAAGATTTTTATAGACTTTTTTTTAAGTGAATGACTTTTGTAGAGTTTATGGACTTTCATTAACTTTTATAAATTTCAATGATTTTCATAGATTTTTATTGACATTGATAGACTTTTATAGATTTATGAATGACTTTCATAGATTTTCGTAAATATTTTTATAGCTATTTTAAAAAAATTTCATAAATAATTTAATAAATTTTAATTTACTTCTAATTTTATATACACCTTATAAGTCAATAAAACTATATTTTTCATGTTAAAATATTTTTTTTGATTCAACCCTTCATTTAATTGATTAAACCAATCGAATTATACTTCAAAAAAATTTTCTCACTATACAATTCGATTTTTAAAATATTATTTTTTAGGAAAGCGTGAATTTACTTTTAAACTAAAGGAAAAATATTCATAATTTCGTTACCTCTTAAAACATAATGCAATATTTTCTCTAATTATATTGAATTTTATGAAAATTTTATTTAATA
>JANHAO010022508.1:0-12188 GCA_026873985.1 Saraca asoca
GACAAAAAGAATAGCAAAACCACAAATTAATAACAAATTGAGAGGTAATAATCAATATAATAATAGGCATTTTACTTGTTTATCAGTGAGCTCCAATAGTGACCCCCCAAGCCGAGAATCCCTGTTCGAGGAGGCAAATACCTCACCCAGCCACGAGCACAGCAAAATCGATTATTAGAAAGGCTTCTGCTAGCTTGCAACTGACAAAAGGGGCCTACTCTATAGAAAGTAGTCTGCAATAGCCGGATTACAGGATTTTTTTTGTCTTTTATATTTATTTCTTGATGTAACAGAACTATAGCTTGTAATCATTACATGTAACCCCTTCTTCCTCTATAAATAGGAATTCGTTGTTAGAAGAGATGGGGACTAGAAAAAATGGTAAGGAGACACTTTGTAAGCACTTTCCAGCATAACAAAGCTCCGCCGTGGACGTAAGGTCTAGTACCGCTCAGATTTGGATGAACCACATTAAAACACTATCCTATTCCATCCTTCTCCCTCTCCTTCCATACTTGCACTTCAAAAGATAGCCTTAGTTCCAAGAATTCATCTTTATTGACTAGGGGTTTGGGTGAGAACCAAATTCTAATGTCAACATTTTGGTGCCATATGTGGGGACCCATCCTCTTTCTAAAGTGTACCTTGCAATAACAATGGTGAGAAAAAGGACCACAAGGAGTTCAAACACTCCAGTTGCATAGCCTATAGACACTCCCACTATCAAAGCCCACCGCCAGCAAAATGACTCCCATAGAATAGAAGAGACACAAACATCTCCCCAACCTCAGCAAGCACTTAAAGGTATAGTGAAAGAGTTGGCTGAAACTATAAAAGCACTGGCACAGGCACAAGCCCAAGGTGCACAAAGATAAGAAGAAATCATGGCACAACTCCAGTAGCTCCGTAAAGAAGCTTGGAAAGAAACTCATGAAGATTATGTTAGTCAGCAATTAAGGGGCTCACAATGAGCAAAAAGCTCCACCCCTAACCCCGAAACATGGGACCGGATAATGAAGGAAGTCCTTCAAAGGATGAAATAGCTAGAAGAGTGCTCGTGACCTCAGTAACCAACATCAATATGAGGAAAGTTCACCATTTTCTGTGAAAATCAAAATGCAACCCCTCCCATAGAAACTCAAAGTGCCCATGATCCCATTGTATGATGGGAATAGCAACCCAAGTGACCATTTGGATGCATTTAATATCCAAATGGACCTTTAAACAATTTACCCTCTAATGAAATGACATGTTTTCTTGGCCACATTAGGAGGAATACCTTGGGCATGGTTCAGAAACCTCCCAACTCATAGCATCAATAGCTGGGAAGAATGCCAAAGGAAATTTGTTGATCAATACCAGGCACTAAAGAGGCAGCTCACACCTTTCTATCACCTTGCCATGATGTTTTAAGAAAGAAAGAAATTACTGAAGGATTACATAGTCATATTCAGGCAAGAAGCTAACTTGGTAGAAAACCCTTCCAAGGAGAATATCTTAACAATGATCTCCGCAGGACTTCGTAAAGATGGAAAGCTATATAAGAATTTGTACAAGTCCCCAGTATGAGACCTTGCTAAATTTTACAAGCAAGTTGCCAAACAAATAAGATGGGAAGAAACTTTCGGAGCTGAAGAGCCCAAGCAAAAAAAAGACACCAGTGGTCCCACTATGAGCAAAAAGAAAGGTGATGAAAGTCACAGTCACGACCCCAGTTCTTAGCTCATAAAGAAGGTAAAGCCTTAGCGATCTGGAGGTCACTTTAAAAGCTACAACATCCTGTCAGACACATAAGATAGGATTTTTGCCACGGAGAGGCATAATGAAGACTTTAGGAGGCCCAGGCCAATGAAAGCTTCCATTAAGTCCAGAGATCCAAGCAGATTCTATGATTATCACAATGAGGTCAGACACACTACCTCAGAATGTTGGGCACTAAAAGATGTCATAGAAGACCTCATCAGAAGAGGCTAATTATAGGATTATATGGTGAGGCCATCAGAACAAGCTCAGCAAACCCAGTGAGTCATTGGTCGAGAGCTAGAGCCCTCTATCAAAACCATATTCTAATCCTGTAATATTTTCTTAGGATCAATGATAAAATCTTGAAATTCCTATATGAATTGTCCAGTGGAATGTTGTGTTGAAAGGGACCACTCTATGTTGAACCAATGAAGTTCATAGTCGATTAGCCAAAATTTGAAAACACTACCCAGCTAACAATGAGCTTTCACTTCACCATCATAAAAATGAAACCAAGGGTGAGATAGCTTAAGAGCTTACCTCACAGCAAAAATGAAATTGAGGGTGAGATGGCCTAAGAGCCTACCTTACAATGAAAACAAAATTGAGTGTGAGACGGCCTAAGAGCCTACCTCGCAACAAAAATGAAACCAAGGGTGAGATGGCCTAAGAGCCTATATCACAATGAAAATGAAACCGAGGGTGAGATGGCCTAAGAGCTTACCTCGCAACAAAAATGAAACCAAGGGTGAGATAGCCTAAGAGCCTACCTCACAACGGAAACAAAACTAAGGATGAGATGGCCTAAGAGCGTACCTCACAATGAAAACAAAATGTAGGGTGAGATGGCCTAAGAGCCTACCTTGCAACAAAAAACAAAATCAAGGGTGAGATAACCTAAGAGCCTACCTTGCAACAAAAATGAAACCAAGGGTGAGACGGCCTAGGAGCCTACCTCAGCAATACATTCAAACCAAATAATGAGCTACGAGCCCATCATAGTATGAGGATGCTGGAATAAATTCGTTATAGCTCTCATGCAACTAAGTATCTGTAGCTAACATGTGGTTAGAAGATCACAGCTCACTTGCAACCTCCTATCAGGCTAGCTTACATGCATCCTAATTTTTGCCTATCGAAGGTGATCAAATGATGAAAAACCAAAAAGTTAAAGACATGGCTGATTAGTCAGAAAGATGTTTCATTAATCTATTAAGATTTACATGTAATGGTGCATGGAGCATCCTATACAATATTCAAGAGCTATACAGAAAAGATCATGCATTAAAAAGGCCTCATTCAACAAGGAACAATTACATCAAAAGATTCAAAGTACAAAGTGAAGAGCCTAATAGTACCATTCCAGCAAGAAAGTAGAGAGCTGGCTACTAGGAGATGAGCTCCCACCAGTAGGAAGACCAATAACTCCACTCCTATAGTTTTCCTATCCCTAGTCAATGGTTCCTCCTAGACCAGACCCCTTACAATTTAAATAGGCACCAAAAGCCTGGCCAACGAGGCTGGATTCTATGGAAGGACCCAGAGAAAATAATCCAAGATCTACACAAAATTCCTCAGGAGCCAGCAAGATGAATCCTGTGGGGAAGCCACGTGCAACAAGCCGCCCATGCCTCCAAAAGCTCTACAACAGGCCATCCATGCCTTAAAGGCTTCACCGGAAGCCAAGTTACCAAAAACACAAAGGGCTCAATTGACTCCTCCATTAAACTTTTCTGTGAAAAGGGAAGAGGACCCTTAAGGTATAAAAGGACTAGCTCAGTCCATCAAAAATCCAGAAGATATCTGGCTAATCTAAATCGAATGGCCTAAAGCAAGTGAGAGTGCCACGCCAATGGTTGAAAATTGTGAATAGGAAAAAGCATGGTCTGAAGCAGAATGAAAAGATAGAAATGAAATCTGAAATGATAGTTTAGACAAGCAAAGACTTTGACTGAGAATACGAACAAAGCCTCAGAAAAATCGCAACTCCTAGTCCACAAAGCAAATTGAGAGTTGGGGGGCTTATGTTATGAGTAAAAATTGGCTTTGAAGAACAAGTCGATAAAGGCTTAACTCACTAAAGATACCCAGTGGGCACCACCTCGCTCATCTCTAAAAGGTGATGCAATGAGATCATAAGAGGTCCGGTTCGTCAAGCAGCCAACCACCTTGCTCGAGCTCACCACACTAAGAAACAACACCGAGCTCGTTAAGTGAGCTCCAATAGCAACCCCCCGAGCCGAGAATCCTTATTTGAGGAGGCAAACATCTCACCCAACCACGAGCTTGGCAAGGCGAAGTATTAGAAAGGCTTATGCTAGCTTGTAGTTGACAAAAGAGGCCTACTGCACAGAAAGTAGTCTGCAACAGTCAGATTACAAAATTTCTTCTATCTTTTACATTTATTTCTTGATATAATAGAATTGTAGCTCGTAATCATTACATGTAACCCCTCATTCCTCTATAAATAGGAATTTGTTGTTAGAAGAGAGGGGGACCAGAAAAAATGGTAAGGAGACACTTTGTAAACAGTTTCCAATATAATAAAGCTCCGTCGTGGACGTAGGGTCAGGTACTGCTTGGATTTGACTGAACCATATTAAAATGCTATCCTGTTCCATCCTTCTCCCACTCCCTCCATACTTGCTCTTCAGAAGACAGCCTTGGGTCCAAGAATTCATCTCCATTGACTAGGGGTTTAGGTGAGAACCAAATTCTAATGTCAATATAAATCTATCAACATTACCATAGTGGTAGCTATTGGACATAATAATTTTGGAATTTCTAGATTGTATCTCTTCATATTAAAGTGTCTCTTTAAATAAAAATGTCTTTGTATAGATATGTCTCCTTGAATAGAAGTGTCTCTATGTATAGATGTGTCTCCTTTGTATAGAAGTGTCCTTTTGTACCTATAAATACCCCTTGTACTTAGCATTTGCAAGCCAAGCCAAGACATGTAAAGCAATATGTAGCAAGTAAAGCAATATGTATCAAGTATAATCATTTTCAAGAAATTTAATGTGTGTTTTCCATATCTTCTTTTGCTAATTTTCCAACAAAATGGTATCAAGAGCCTAAGTGATCTTTAAGACTTGTGAGTTGAGTGCACACCAAAAAGGCATCCTTTCCCTAAAAACCTCAAAAGTGAGTTTTGTCATGACTTGTAGTAGTTATTTTGTTACTAAACCTCTTGAATTATCAAGAAAAAATTATGCAATCTAAGTTGGCAAAATGAAGATATATCTTAGAGCTTATGACCTTCAAGAGGTAGTAGAAATAGGCAAAGAGCTTCCTCCTCTATCCAAAAATCCAACCTTGGCTTAAATCAAGTACCATAGTGAGGAGAATGTAAGGAAATATAAAGCTCTGTTCGACATCCAGATATGTGTTCAAGCTGAAATATATATGAGGCTCATAAACTATGACACTCCTATAAAAGCATAGGATGCTTTGAAGGAGGAGTTTTATTTCAGGGAAATGAAAGAATAAAACAAATGAAAGTATTGTATCTAAGACAAGAGTTTGAGGTCCTTAAGATGAAAGACCTAAAAATTATCAAGGAGTATACCAAAAGACTCATGAGAGTTGCAAATTAGATTAGAATGGTTGATGAAGAGCTAAAGTGGAGAAAGAGTTGGTTAGTGTTCTTGAGAGATTTGAAGCCAAAACTTTTCTTTGGAAGGCTCAAAAGATCTTACCAAGTTGACCCTAACAAAGAGTGTAAATTCACTTCAAGCTCAGAAGCATAGAAGTGCAAAAAGAATGGATGACTCAGAAGCAGAAGAAGCTTTTCATTTACTATTACATGAAAAGATTGATCACTATGGTGGGAAGAAGCAATCTGGTAAGAATGAAGGTGAAAATAGTAAAAAAGGAACCAAAAAAGGAAAGTACCCACCTTATCCTCATTGAAAACAAAGAAATCACTCTCCAAACTTTTATTTGTAGAGGCCAAATGTGAAGTATAGAGCCTACAGCTAACTAGGACACATTGAAAAAATTTGGAAAGAAAGATATACTCAACAAGCTCAAGTAGCAAAAATTGATGTCGAACAAATAGAGACATTGTTTACTACAACATATAACATTGAAAATTTAAAATCAAATGTTTGGATGGTTAATAGTAGTTGTAGTAATCAGATGGCACATAATGTCTCCATTTTTAAGAATCTAAAGTCTTTCAAGTCCAAAGTAAAACTTGGCAATGGAGAGCACATTAATGTGAGGGGAAAAGGAAATCATTTCAATTAAGACTTCCTCATTTACAAAGTTCATTCATGATGTTCCATATGTGCCTCAAATCAGTCAAAATCTATTGAGTGTTGCTTAAATGCTTGAAAAGCATCATGCCTTGTTTTTTAAAATTGTCATGTATCATATATGATCCCTTTGGTTGTGAAATGATGTTTGTCAAGATGAAAGATAAGAGTTATCTAGTTAAAAGGAAACATAGACCTATGCAAAATATTGTAGCTTCTAAAGAGAGTCAAAATGAAGGAAATGATTATCAAGAACAAGATCCACTAGATGAAGATAGAAAGTTAACTAGAAATATTAAATTTCAATGCAAAGACACAAAACCTATGTAAGAAGCTTATGCCAAATGCAATGTTGCTGCATTCTAACATACTAACTTTGATAAAATTGGTAGTAGAGATGAATGGAATATAAAGGAGGAGAAGAAAATGATTGAGAAAAATGCTAAGCAAGATGTCAAGAGGAGACACTATGAAAGGCGAGTTGCTAAAAATTACATACAAAATAAAAGGATGATTTTGAGAAGATGTTTGTACTCTTTGATGGAAAGTACAATGCAAAATTTTTTGAAAAGCCCATCAAGTTTGAAGATTTTTTATGAAGTCTTGGATTGAAGAAATTCTAAAATTTGGGGGGTGTTGGAAATAATAATTTTGAAATTTCTAGATTGTGTCTCTTCATATAGAAGTGTCTTTTTGAATAGAAATATCTTTGTATAGATGTCTTTTTGAATAGAATTGTCTCTATGTATAGACGTATCTCTTTGTATGGATGTGTCTCTTTGTAGAGATATGTCTCTTTGTACCTATAATACCCCTTGTAGTTAGCATTTGCAAGCCAAGCCAAGACATAGCCAAGTTAAGGAATATGTATCAAGTGTATCCATTTTCAAAAAATTTAATGTGTGTTTTCATATCTTCTTATGCCAATTTTTCAATAGTAGCATCTATGCAGAGCTAAAGCCCTCCTGCAATTCTTCTCGGCTCCTTTCAAAGAAGCTGATAGGTGATGTTACAACATGTAAGACCTCTAAGGAAAAGTTAAGAAAAATATATTATTATTGTTCAAATGATAGCAAGTAATGTAATAGATCTGTTTCACAAATTGAATAGACGACTAAGCTATACGAATAAGAGAGCGGAAAGAATATTTCCATTAGAAAATTGGCCATATAATACAACTACTTATTCTAAAAGTCTTGCGGTGTTATTACTCCCAAATAGGTATCCTAACTAAAAAATATCACTATTAACACACAATTGCAATATAAAAGTACTTTACTATTACAAAAGAACCCAATAGCATATAATGAACTCTAAATGAAATAAAGCAGCCAAATATCAAAACTCAAGATCTACTATTACAATATGTGAGAATCAAATAAAAAAATTTAGAATCAAACTCCACATGAAACATGCTAATTGAAATAAAAATGCCATTAAATTGGATATTTCTCATGAGGTTTTTGATTAATCAATCATCCCCGTTTATCAATAAGCAGCCAGCACCATTGTTGAACTCAGTTGGATCATTATAGGAAGATCTAGCACTTACATTGACATAAGGAGGGTAGAATTTCTAGATAGTTTAATGACATGTATCAAGATGCTAATCATAACATATAGAAGTAAAATGAGGTAAAATTAAAAGGCTAAAAACAATAGAAATTCATGAGAGTTAATTACCTGCACACATAACTTTTAGAAGAGGGGCAGTCTAGGGTTCAGCAAACCTAGTCTCACTGCCCAAAAGACTCCTTTTATAAATAAAAAATATATTAAGAGAATTAATATTTTTTTATTATATAATATCCTCAATGTAAGTGTAATCCACATTGCCATTCATAATGATTGTTGTTTATATATACCCCCCAATAAACACATCCAAAAGTCAAAGCTCGTTTTAGACAACTCAAATGAAAATGAGAAAACCTGTATATTTCATTAGAGATCCAAAAACATTTTATACTTTTGTGTGTGTGTGTGTATATATATATATATATATATATATATGCTTTTTAACTTGTTCCACTGATTTAATGTTCCTCTTGATATGAAAGGCTACATTGTAAGTTATTAGTTCCCAACCATTAGTGCTTGCTAGGAAATAAAAAGCAACATGATTTTGAATTATACCTGCTAGCAACTTCAGCATTTAGAATCAAATATTCTAGCATATCTATTGCATGGCCAAATTTTTCATCCTCCTGTTAAATTTAAAATATGCCATAGTTACACTAAAACTTGAAAAGGTAGAATTAGAACATAATTTGCTTATAAAGATTTGTCAACTTATTCAAATATTAAACAGAAGAGGTGTATTTTTCCTTATGTGAAACACCAGCTAACTGGTATTATTTGATCAGTTTGATGCAATGGATTTATTTGAAAGAAAAACTTACCCAGATTGATTTTAAGTAGAAGTCAACAAATCCCTGATAGTCAAGTCAATTAAGTCCGCCATAGGAAGCTGCAAAAAGAACAAAGGCATTGTCTAGTATCTTTGAACGATAGAAGTTCTTACTTGAGAAGATCTCTTATAGCAGCACCAACTATCAGTTCCATTCTTGGCAATACATGCATTGTGGCCCACTATGAGATTTTGTCCTAAGAAATTTTGTAGCTCTTCCAAGATAATTTAACTCATTAATTTCTTCAATCTATGCTTTGAAAATATAAGATGCAGAAAAGTTTAATCGATATAAAATAATTTCTCCCCTTTATGCTTTGAAAATAAATTTATTTATGACAGAGAAGTTTTACGTCTCTATTTGCAACAGCAAGATGACGCCCTTCTCCAGTGAAGTACAGCTTCAGGGTCTGTCAAAAAAATACTGTTCGTGAATTGATATGGAAAATATGCCATCTTTTACATCCAAACACTAAATGAGATCTTCCATTTGATCTAGCTGCAAATTTCACAGGTTATACTTCCTTACTTGAGTAATCTAAATACAGTATTATTGAATGCAAATTTCCCAACTGAGACCACTGTGTAGCCTTCAAGTACATGTTCAAAGCAGGAGTTATTTCCTCTAGAAAATCTATTCCGAAGGCATGAAGAAAAAACAAAGAGAAGAATCCTAATTTACAAATCAAAGATTGTGATGTAGGTATTTTTGGAATCGTATAAATGGGCTGATAAAAGTCTAATGGATAAACTCAGTTCATAAGGGTTTAGCTCATCCAGGATTAAGGTCACTGGACTAAGACATCAAGCCACCCAATGCGAGCTTAGGTTACTAGTCAACATAAGTCAAAGTAGCAACCTTGAGTCATTGAGAACAAGGCTCAGTTTGCAAATCGAAGTACGCATCCCCAACCATCAATCCAAAAAAATCTGTTCAATTTCCTATCTTAATGGAAATCCGTTATAACCATCAATCCTTATCTATTATGTAATCCTAATCAAGTCATGATACTTATTTGTTATAGAAATCTGTTCAATTTCTTATCTTAATGGGAATCTATTATAACCATCCATCCTTATCTATTATGTAATCTTAATCAAGTTATGATACTTATCTGTTGTAAATTTACATTCAAACTGTAACCCCACCAACTATTATAAAAGGGGATGAAATAATTATATATGACACATTCAATTATCAGATACAAAACTCTCAATAAAAAGACTGAGAAATAAAATAACCCTGATGTAGGGGTCGATTGATTTTAGCCGAACCATGTTAAAAAATTCCTGGTGTCTCCCTATTCTTCCCCTTTTCTCTACTTACATTCAATCTACAGTTTGCAATTCTGGACTTGGATTGACTGAATTCGCACGACTACATTTTGGTGCTAGAAGGAGGATCTTAAATTGCATTCCCCTTGATTTTCTGATGGCTAGAGGAAAAGCCACTAGGAGTTCAGACTCTGTAGTTGACCAGCTTAATAGTCATATGGAATAATAGAGGGACCTTGTTCTCCTTACGACAGACACTTCTATCGTCCCCACCACAGGTGTTGCTGCTGGCGTGCCCCCAACGGCCCCTTGCCAACCTGCTGTTATTGTTTCTAGGATTGATGGAGTACAAGCATGGCATTAGCATCATGAAGTGCTTGAGAACACAATGAGAGAGTTAGCTAAGGCAGTTAGGGCACTGACTCGTATACAAGCCCAAGGCCCATAAGAGTATATTGAAGTTGTTGCACCTAGAGAAGGACTCCAACAACCACAGGAAGGAGCTCAAAAGGAGAGGCCAACTAGAGAAGTACTTCAGCACATTCATTCAACTCACTCTGCCAACTTATGGCTAAGGTCGAAGGTTTGCTGAGCTTGTAAGAATGATGATGGAGATCATCAACAACATAGGGTGTTGGCGTCGAGCTGAAGGCTCAAACAAGACCAATCAGAGATATGTTTCAAATCAAAACTTGCCGAGCCATAGGCAGAGAAAGCATAGTACCTCATATCAGCACTCCCATGATAAGAAGAGGAGCCAGTGATCTTCTAGCCACCAATCTAGAGCACAAAACTAGATGATATAAGAGCTACTTTAGACTATACAACAATTAGAAGATTGCCCTTGAGCTCAAGACTATTAAGATTGTTATAAGGGGAGGACGTCATTCACCAATGAGATTGAGATAGAGCCTCTCCCTCATAGGCTCAAAATTCCCATTATCCCATAATACAATGGGAATAGTGACCCATACGACCACCTAGATGCATTCAATATACAGATGGATCTTTAGATGACCAATCCTTTAGTTAAGTGTCGTGTCTTCCCAACCACTTTAGGAGACATACCTCAAACATGGTTCAGGAATCTCCTACCTCGTAACATTAATAGTTGAAAAGAGTGCCAGAGAAGATTCATCAACCAATACAAGGTACTAAGAAGGTAGCTCGCACCATCCTACCACCTCGCGACAATCTTTCAGTGAAAGAATGAATCACTGAAAGACTACATCACTCAGTTTAGACATGAAGTCAATAACATAGAGAGCTCCTCAGATGAAAGCATTTTGACAGCAACCTCAACGGGACTTCACAAGGATAGTAAGCTTTATAAGAGCATATATAAGTCTTCGATGAGGGACTTGGGTGAATTTTATGAATGGATTGCCATAGAAATCAGATGGGAGGAGACCTTTAGCGTAAAAAAGTCTAATTAAAAGGACGAGGCAAAGAGTTCCAGCCAGAGTAAAAGGAAGAGCAATGGCAAGGAGAGTAAAATGATGGCTCCAATAATTAGGCCACAAAGAAGGCTAGAAACAAGTGACCTTCCATGAGCTCTGAATGCTGAACATTTGCACCTATATTTTTGATAAATTTTAACTCGTCCCTATGATCTTGTAATATTAGTTCCTTAAATTTTTATATCTATGTTTGCTAATTTCTAAATAAATTTTCAATAGTATATTATACTAGAAGCGAGCAATTGCCCTTCTAATCTGGAAGCGAGCAATCGCGCTTCTAATCTAGAAGTGAGCTATCGCCCTTCTAATCCAGAAGCAAGCACTTGCCATTTTAATCCCAAAGGGGCATTCAACTTGACAAACTTACAAAGACTCGACATCGCATTCATGCAACCTACTACTCGGCATCACATTCATGCAACCTACTACTCGGCACCACATTCATGTGACCTACTACTTGGCACTACATTCATGTGACCCATTACTCAACACTGCATTCATGCGACTTACTCGTCACCATATTCATGCAACTCACTACTCGGCACTGCATTCATGCGACCCACTACTCGGCACTGAATTCATGCAATGTACTCGGCACCACATTCATACAACTCACTACTCAGCACCGCATTTATGCGACCTACTCGGCACCCCATTCATGTGACCTACTACTTGGCATCGCATTCATGTGAACTACTCAGCACCACATTCATGTGACCTACTACTCAGCTCTGCATTCATGTGGCTTACTCAACACTACATTCATGCGACCTATTACTTAGCATCATATTCATGTGACCTACTACTTGGCACCACATTCATGCGACTTACTACTTGACACCATATTCAGGTGACCTACTAACTCTGCACCGCATTCATGCAACCTACAAACATGGCACCACATTCATGTGACCTACTTATCATCGCATTCACATGACCTACTACTTGGCACCGCATGTTGGTGTATGCCCTAGAAGCCAATCATAGGATGATTGTTTTTGCATACATTGTATTACATTTTAAAGGCAATTCAATTATTAT